>JAQZBX010032629.1:0-11476 GCA_029593785.1 Cabassous unicinctus
GATTCCTATTGTGGAACCTTAGGGATTTTTAATACCATGTTATACTTACATAACTGTTATGGGGAAAAAAATGCTATTAACTATTGGATCCTTTCCTTATGGACTCCATGTATTTAAACAGAGAATAAACTCTTGACCAAGTCTCCTAATTTTTACTCTAACATCTCTAGTCAGGAAAGTTCAAGAATAGATGCAAAGAAGCTAGGCCATCTGTGTTGGCATTCTGCTTCAGGAATGTGTATCGGAGCACATTGTCCTGTTCAGTCCTCCCTTTTTGCCTTGAAGGAATCAGGCAATGTCGACATATTGACATGTACACCCAACTAATTTAGCTAAAGGCTTAGAGGCTCAGCCAATGTTACCGGTTAAGGTGGTTTCCCTTTAGCCAAGAGGAAAAGGGGGCAGGTTAGAGGGCTAAGTAGCTGGCAATGGAGGAGTTACCCGTTTGATTGACATTTAGCTGCATACTGGAAGTGTGATTGGTGGGTGCACTGGGCTGGCTGCTAAATATCATTAACAACAGCAGCAGCTCGTTGCTGCATTGAGGGGTCCCAGTAATCTGAGCACAAATTTCCTTGCTCAGAAAACTTTTTCAAGATGGTTGGTTTGCACAAACTCTAAATGTCACATATTTTAAAAATCAGTTTCTGAGTCAAGAAAATTTATTAACTATCCATAAAGTGAGAAGAGGAAAAATGCTATTAAAAAACAAAGTTTCAGAAAATCTGAGTCTATCAGTTCTGCCTTTAAAGATTGGGCAGCATAAGTCACATGAGGTTAAGAGTGCCTTACTCAAGAATTTGACCTTATTCAAAGAAAAAAAATAAGTTTTTAATTTCAAAATGTTTGGCAGGCTTCTCTGTGTAATGAATGGAGGCTGGCCATCACTGTTGACTCTGTTGTTTTGCAAGGCATTATCACGGGCCTTGTCTCTGGGGCACCAGCAGGGGAAGAAACAGGGAGTTGGGTTGATTTCTATAATAAAGAAAGAGGGCTTTTGAGATTCCAGAGACTGTCTATGGGGAAAAGGGGCCGAGGAAGCATGGCAAATACCAGGAGAATGGGGAGTAAAGGAGGCCAGTGAGAAGGTCCCCGGGGTGGTTCCAAATGAGGATTAAGACCAAAGGCCTCTAATGTTGCCTTTTAAGTCACCTGCTGGGTCACGTGGCAGTCTAACTTCCCTAGACTTTCAATAGCAGCGTGACATTCATGCATCCTCACGTGCTGTAGGAAAGCAGGGGTCAAAGGAATGGTAACTGAATTCAAGGCAAGACTGTAAGACGAGACAATCATAGATTAACAGAAGAGGGTGGGAATTCAGCAGTGCAGCATGCTGGAATGAGAGGAAACTGGGGGAGACATGCTCTTCCATGAATCCCCCCAAATACTGGAAGACAGGGAGAATGCTGGGATTTCCACCTGATGTGGGATGGAGGCTTTTTAAAATATTTTAAAATTGAATATTAAAGAAAGGATGGCCCCACAGGGTGGGAAGCTTCACTAGCACCCAGACGGTTGACCCAGAGGGAGTCATACTACCATCTTCCAGCCACTCTACGAGGTGTTTCCCAGAGGTTTTTTCATTAATTTCCTCATAGATTTTCAAACGCCTAGTTCTAAAGTCCATTAGCATTCCCTCAGGCTGAATAGTACAGATTGGGTTTTTCTAAATTAATAAATTACAAAAACATTGATTTGATGTTTGCTGGGGGCGGGGAGGGAGGGGTGAGGGGACGGAGGGTGAGGAATACCAGATTAGGTTTGCTGCCTATGTATTTAAGTTTTATAAAAGAGCACTTGGAATGAGTAATCACATTTAACAGTTGCTGTGAAGATATCTTTCAATTCTTTGTGGGGGAGAATGGCAGCTTGAATTAATTGGCCTTGGTTATTGGTTTTCTTTCATCTCTAGCCATGTAAGAAAGATAACCACAGTACTGTAGTAATTATAGAGTAATTAGGGGGGATTTGCTAAAGGTAAACCTAGCTGGTGGAGTACTAGGGATTCTGTAAACATTTTGTCAGCTTGCACATTTCGCAGACAATCTTTAAGGAAACGTCAGCTTGTTAACGGGCTTCCTAGGGTGAGCTTTATCATCAGAGACACTGACTCCAGCTTTTAATCCTTCTTTCCTTTAAGCTGATGCCTTTAATATTTTTTCAGAAATCAATCATGTGGCCGGTGCAACCTGTCTTGGTGGAAAATGTGAAGACTGTGGTCAGGGCTGTGGGTCTGCTGGCTGGTGGAGGGGGTTTTCTGGAAGATGGCAGCAGTGAGCAGCCAACCTCCCGCCCCCTCCACCCCCCAGCCCCCCAGCCCCTGCCCCTTGCTCCTCTTTTCTCCGGGTTCTTTTGCCTGGAACAATCGATATGGTGAAGGAGATGCGCACTGGGGCTGTTCCTCACCAATTTCCCATTTTTTAGCTATATGCCATACTAAAAACTGTTAGAGAATCTTTCTAAAGAATTGCTTTCCAAGAAAAAAAATTTTTTTAAACCATATTTCTTAGTAAGAAGTACATTTTATGGGGCAACCCACAAGACATACATACACACATGCACACATCTCAAACAAAAGTTTTACAAGTCAATAATGAAACTTACTATGCACAAGGCATTCTGATATTTTCTATTCTTTCATTTCAAAAACTACTGGTCATTACTTATTCCTCTAATGCCATGATCCACAGTTTGTAAAACACTTTAGCGCATTTGGCATTGAGTTACAATATTGAAATTGTCGATTTGTTTTTAATCTGGCAAGCCTGGAGAGCGATTAGAAAAAGGCGTTGGTAGGAAGGATGACCGCTTTCTCATCAGTCACCTTCCTGATCTGTTTAGTCATGCAAAAAAAAAAAAAAATCATCATATAGATTCTATACATTAGAGACTCTTGAACGTTCATGAAGTGGCATCCTCCTTTTAAGAACTGGCTGAATGGAGAGAGCACTGGACTAGGAGTCAGTAGAAACCATTCCTTGTGCCAGCTCTGCCACTATGACTCCACATGGGACCCAACTCTCAGCCTTATTTCTCTTCTTTGTAAAATGACAACAATATTAGCAGTTTAAGAGGTATTGAATGCTTCCTGTGTGCCAGTCACTATTCTATGTGTTTTACATGCATCGATTCATTTCATTCTCACTGCAAACCTGTGAGTTAGACACTATTTTGACCCCCACATCATAGCTGAAGAAGTTAAGGCCAGGAAAGGGCCTTAACTTCTGCAAATAGCTGCAATCGGTAGAGCCAGGGTTTGTGCCTGGTCAGAGTGAACCATTGGGCCAATTAAATTGGGTGAAATCTTAGGTCTTTCTCGGGTCTCACTGTGTATTCTCCTTGCCATGATTGTCGAGGGTTTCTCAAAACTGAGTCTCACTAATTTATCCTCTGGTGGCTCTTTGGCAGAGTTCTGCATTATAAGGCCCTAGAGAAATACTACTTCTTTAGGACTAACCCTAACCAATGTTTCTTACTCCAAGAAGAGGTGTGGCTAAGTGTGTGTATGTGTGGATATGGCTGAGGAAGTGGGGTGGGGAGTGGGGGCAGGAAAGCTGACAACAACATCACCCCAGGAGTTTTTTCTTTATCCCTCAGATCCTCCTACACCCCCACTGCCTGCTGCAGGACACATCGGGATCTGTGTTAGAAGCAGGCATCATAAAATGTGTCGGGTACAGTTAAGAGCAGACCGGTAGAGAAGGGGCAGGCAGGCTGGCCTTCCTGATGAGGCACGCAGCATGTGCAGGAAACGCAGGTGGTGAGAAAATGCATGCAGATTCGGAGGGACCTCCAACACGGGTGGGGTTCGACGGCCAGATTTGTGCGCAGGAGTAATGGGGCATGAAGTTAGGGTTAGATTTTAGCAGGCCTTGAATGCCAGGGAAAGCCAAAGTGCTCACTGAAGAGACCTTCAGCATTAGAATTATATAGTCAGATATTATTGTATTAGACTCCTAAAGGGATATTCTTGAAAAGTGGGGTATTACCTAATGTTGCTAAAATATGAACTAACTTCTAAGAAGGCACCAAACTGAATACAGAGCAGCCACTGGCAGCTTCAAAAAAATGCAGCAAGGGAATCCTGGTGGTGGCTCCACCCACCCAGGAAAAGGCACCAATTCAGAGAAGAAATCAGTATTTATTTGATGCCATGTTTAATTGAAACAAATATCAAATAATAAAATACTTATGGGAGAGATAAGGTTTTATTTTGTTTTCTTTTTTCTTTTGGGATTCTGTGGGAATATAAATCTACCAAGGGCCATATTTAAATAAAAGGAAAAGTAGATTTGTTTAGAGTGATAGCCCCCACCCTCCCAGAGGAAAATATAAGGTTCAATTCATCTAGTGCGTAAATTAGGATCAATGTGAAAGCAATGTTTTAGAATGCGCTTCAGCCCCAATTCTAGCTCGTTAAAGGAGAAGGAATGGGGAGATAGATGCAATGAGAAAATAAAAAAGGAAAGGCAGGGAAAAGAGGAGGTGGTAGCAATGAAAAGAGAGAAGAAAATGGAGAAAGACCAGGAGTGGGGCAACGAAAGCCGGTCAGGTAGGCGAGAGGAGCAGAAAGAGGGTGAAAGAGGCTGTGGTTGGAAAGGCTCAGGATCAGCAAAGTGGAAATAACTGGAGGCAAACTGCTAATGTTACCCCTGCTTATCAGCGGGCCTTGGCATCTTCTTGCCCCTTATTACGCTCTTTAAATTGCTAATGGGTGGATCAAGCGCTGTTTGTGCAACTTCAATTGTTCTCTCATATTAAAATGTCAGCATTCCTCAATGAATGAATATATGCTACACTTCTTCAAAGGGGCAGGGACCAGCACTACAAAATTTCTGAAGACAGGATTAAATGAACACACGATGTCTGTCTAGACCAGGTGTCACGCCCTCCTTTAGGAAAGCAGTGTTTTCAGAACCACTGCTTTGGTCAAATGGAGTCCCACTGAAACACTTGAAGTAATCAGGATTTTTCAGCAAGGACCAGAGAAAATTGGCTATGAGTTCATAGCAGTTGCCAAGTAAACAAAATGCTCTTCACTGAATTATATTGCCTGCTGTTTTTGACCTCCAGGAGAAAGAGGACAAGAGAAAGTGATAGTTCAATCCATTTCCACACAGATATAGAGAAAGATGATATAAATCAGCATCAATATAAATGGATATAAATTGACCTAGATATATCAGGCTTGCCCCACCCATGGCGTCCACCTAAAGTGTATAAGGTGCATAGAGTACACTTATGTATGCCGTATACACTGAAGTCTATACAGCATGTAAATGCCTATATTTTGTGCTTCTAATTATCTATATAAAGTGCTTAATTAGATACCTCTGCCCAGGGAGGAAAGCCTAAAAGTACGTAAAGCCTGTATATTGTCCTCAATGAGTCCTCAATTTTTAGGAAGTGAAGACATTCGAATGGACACTCATTTGAGAACAATACAGGAAAAAGGGCTGGTGTTCTAGAAAAAGCCTAGGACTCAGCAGCCAGGGGCAGGGGCTGGGGTGGGGACTGGACTCTAGACCCGGTGAGGTGGGTGAGTTTGAGTAAGTCTCTTACTGGTTTATTGAGTCATAGTTCCTCATCTCTAGAAGAAGGGGCTAGATTATCTGATCTTTACAACCCTGTCCAGCTCTAAGCAGGTATGACTGTGGCATGTACACAGTAAATGTGGCAGGAGTTCAAGAAAGGAATACAGCCACGTGCATGGACTTGGCTATTGTCAGAGTGCCTGGATTGCCACCATTAGAAAATCATGGCTTTTGACCAGACTACTTTTTGGTATCAAAGAATCTTTTATTCAAATACATGTACTTCTGGGAGGTAAAGCCTGGAATTAATCTACCCTTTAAATGGTGTTAAATGATAGTTTGTTGAGAGAAAGAAGACACTGGGAAAATGATGGATCTGGAAGGAGAAAAGGGACAAAGAGCAATTTTACCTATTTCAGAATTTGTCCTTCTTTTGAAGGTTCTTGAACAACAACAACAACAACAAAAACAAGCAAAACAAATGGAAAAAAAAAAACAAAAAAACAACTCAGGGCAGCCCATGTGGCTCAGTGGTTGAGTGCCAACTTCCCACATATGAGATCCTGTGTTCAATCCTCAGCCCCCAGTACCTTTAAAAAAAAAAAAAAAAAATGCTCCTTTACGTATTAGTACTTCGATAAAATTTAATTAACTTGGAAAATTCTAACCTTTACTGAAATGGTCTTACCTAAGGGGAAAAAAAGAAGAATTGAAGATTCACATTACATAGTGAAGAGGAATTGGATTTTGATTCCACTTTTTTTTTAAAGGAGGTAGCTGGGGATTGAACCTGGGACATCAGGTATGTGAAACACATACTCAACCACTGAGCTATGCCTCCCTGCTCTGCTAGGAGTTGGATTTTAACCCCCAAAAATCTACAAAAAATTTCCCCTTGGCATTTGTGTATACATTGGTATAACACTTCTCTGCAGTGAGGTAAAAAGTGAAAAATTTTGAACAAAGCTGTCTAGAAGAGTTTTGTCTTTTAAGCATATTATTTTGCAAATGAACACCACTTGGATTGTTTTGTTTATGTTTTTATTTTGTTTTTAAGATTAATTTATTACAACTTGTACCTATGGCATTTCATCATCTTAGCATTTGAGAAGCAAAAAGTCATGGAGAGAAGGATTTTTTTGAGAAAAAATAGGGTTTACCCTGTCTTTTCAAACTCTTAAATTCCATGTTCATTTCAAAATGAAGTTTCAACCATTTCTCAGATTTAAAGTGTTCATTTAATAACTCCTAACCAAACGGGCAACAAATTTGTTTTTATGTGTAGTGATTCCTAGGAACAGATACTTTCAAGTATTGTTAATATAAACTACAGGATAGCTTTAGGTCAAAATTTAAAAGCCCATGAAATTAAATTGTTACATCAATCATTTCTATTTGAGTAGAATATATTGAAACTAGTCAGTTCAGACACATGCTCTAAATATTAACATAAAATATATTAAGTTATTTCTAAAATGATTGGGAAAGCATTCTCCACTTCTGATTGAGTAGTTAATTGCTCTTTGCAATTTCTTTGACAAGTAAAATCTTGTATATTAACAAATAGACAAGAGAGCAATAAACAACAGATACTGTGATCATTTAGCTAATACTATTTAGATTTCCGAAGCGAAAGTAGATTATGATAAATTGATGGTGTATGTGACATTCTCAGTGCATGTAAATAAACCCTGAATTTGAGAACCTCTGTTTTCCCAGAGCCCCAGTAAATACACTTTTAACAGAGCTCTCATGTAAAGTAGCCATATGCTTATAATTATCCAAACGTTGTAGATCCCCTGTGTGAAATTTCACATCTTTATTGCTTCTATGTTAATGTTTACAAAGTTGGTAGTAATTTTTCAAACCAAATATGATCCTAAATAGGAAAGACAATTTCCTATATAATTGTAATTTTCTATGCAAGATTTGGCAAGGATCAGGCCATTCCTAGAATTTGATCATCTTCACTCTTGCAAGCATCCCATATGCTCATTTGAGAAGGTACTTTGCTCACTCTGAGTATCCCAATACCTATTAGCAAACTGCAATGTGGTTTTAATCTAGAATATTTGGACAAACATAAAACATGTTGAATCGTTACAGAAGAAAAGTGTTGCCACGAATTCACAGTGAAATACAGTAAAAGCTCACTATGTCAAACAAGTTTAGCCCTTTCTTGTTTTAAGAGAAGGTACTTAGCAAAAGGAATTCTTAAGAGGATAGGAAAACTAGTTAAAATGAAAATTTTAAAGTTAATTCCAAAGCAAAACAATAAAGATTGGAAACTACTTAAATTAACAGCAAATTCTTTGATATTTTTTAAAACTCCAATTAATCAGAGTAATTAATGATCACAATTACTAATACCTGTGACAAGAATTTTCCTATGTTGTTTTATGTAATTGTCACCAAAAACTTAGAAGTATTTTCATCTCAATCTGAGGTGATAAATCTGAAGTTAGGAGATTTTGAGTTCACATAGCTAGAAAGCGACAGAACTGGGTTTGACCTACAGCTCTAAGCGCCTCCTCTTTCATCTTGCTTCCATAGTATAAGAGAAGATGCCTACAGTCTCCTTCATTCTGATGTGGTTTCTGTCTCCCTTCCAGGTTGTAAGCCGGCCCCATCCCATTTATTTTTAGAGATCAGGCCAGATTAGCTACACTTGGTTTGGTGTAGCTGTAGGCAATTAAACACACCTGGTTTGCATGGGGAATGAAAATCATTTGCTCATTAGAATGAGAATCATTAATTTGGGAATAAAGTTGCATACTATGCATTTCCTTTACAGCTTTTCCCTTAAAAGTCAAAGCATTTCTTGAAGTTCTTGGCAGGTATTTTGCCTCTTTTTCATGGTGTAGGCCAGTGGTTCTCAAACTTTAGCATGCATCAGAATCCCCTCAGGGCTTGTTAAAACACGATTTGCTGGGCCCCAGCCTCAGAGTTTCAGATATTGTAGGTCTGGGGGTGAGGCCTAGGAACTTGCATTTCTAACAAGTTTCCAGGTGATGCTGCTGCCGGTCCAGAGCCTCGCTTGAGGAATCGCTGGCTGGTGCTGGCACACTACAGCATGGTGGGAGCACCTTTGTGCCCTGCCTTGGAACCAAAGGACAACCGTGTCTGGGTTGATTCTCCCAATGAGTCTTCCTGCTTCTTTCAGTATCCAGAACTAGAACTCTAATTCCCTGCCATTCTCAGTTCTGTCAGGTTGGTGGACCTAAAGAATCTCTGAGTCACACCCAATTCAGCTCAGTGGGGTAGGGAAACTGAGGCCCAGAGAGGTTATGAGTATAATGCTAGCTGGCATAACTCTTCATTTCACTTCCTTTAACTTTCTGTAAATCATTCTGGAAAAGAATGGGCATGCCAAAACAAGCAAGCAAGCAAACAAACAGGAGAAATTGAATGATCAGTCGTAGCAAAATTGAGGAAAGCAGGGGGGAATTAGCAGGGCTGGTACTTCACAGTCTACATTGTGAAGGAGGAGAGTTTTATCTTAGGTGTACCCTTCCCATGCTTTTGTGCCTCTTCCCCATTGTCTGAGGCGGGGTCCTCCTTTTCCTCCTGCTGCCCAGAACCCCACACATTTTTCACCCTTGACCACTCTTTGAGGAACATTGCTCAGTACTCTAAGCTTTCCATCTCTCTCTCTTTTTTTTTTTTTTTTTTTTGAGCAACACTTTCTGCAGATGAAATTGTATGCAAATGTCAAAAAGAGATAAAAGCAGGTTGAAGTGAGCAAGAACAACTTGAGCCCCAAGTGGTCAGTGTCCTCCTTCCTCTCCTTGCCAGGGGCTCTAGGGTTCACAGAAACTGAGTTTTAACACCACTACCCTTCTCCTTTTTGTCATTAGCCTTCTTTTCATCAAAACCTACCACACTTGGGGAGCAGATGTGGCTCAAGTGGTTGAGCTCCCGCCTCCCACAGGGGAGGTCCCAGGTTCGGTTCCTGATGCCTCCTGAATAAAACAAAAACAAAAAAACAAGCACAAGAAAGACAATGTGGCTCAGTAGTTGAGTGCTAGCTTCCCACATACCAGGTCCCAGGTTCAATCCCCGGCCCTGGTACCTCAAAAACAAAAAAAATACCAGTACTAAGTCTCATTTATTTTGGACCACATAGGTGACAGCTAGCCAATCTTATAAGATTATCAGTTTATTAATTTACTCAAAGTAATATAGTAGTGGTAGTGAAATGTGAATGGGGAACCTACTATATACTGTTTTTTTTTTTTTGTTTTTTTTTTGAGGTACCAACCAGGGCCGGGGATTGAACACAGGACCTCATATGTGGGAAGCCGGGGCTCAACCACTGAGCCACATTGGCTTTCCTGAGTTGGTTTTTTCATTTGTTTTGCTTGCTGTTTGTTCTTGTTTTTTTCCTGCTCTAGAACATTCTGGTAGGATATATTTCAGGAGTCCCTTGAAGAATAGTTACTTCACCTCTGGGTGGGGCCATACTAAATGTCAAAAGTTGTCTTTCAAGTGACATTTAATAGCAAACGACCTTATAAAAGAAATAAACTCCTTCGTCTATTTAAGAGCATTTTCTCTCCTAGGATGACAGAAATAATAATTTAAGAACAATAACAGCACACGTTTGAGACAGGAACGGGGCAATTCGATCTGCTTTCGGTCTTGTATCTCTGGGCTGGCAGATCCCTCATTTATGAATGTTTTGTGCCAAATGCTCCACACACGTATGTATGATTCTCTCATTTCTTTAAAGAATGTTGGTCAAAGTCACTGTCCCTTGCTCAACTTTGAAAGTGCCTACAAACTTTCTCGTGCTGGTGCCGGCTTTGAGTCTCCCCAGGTAACTCTCTCAGCGTCCACAGGGGGGCAGGACATACCATGTTGCAGCTGGTGGGGGGGCGGGGGGAAGGCGAGACTCTAACCAAGAAAAGAGTGCAGGACAAGCTGCAGAAGGTGCCTGCACCTACCATCTCTCCTCAGCTCAGCAACCTCTGCCCTGGTTTATGTTCTTGATCACACAGTTGAAAAGATTACTGAGGAGATCTGTTTAAATCTCCAGCATTAATTCAAATACTCAAAATGTCAGTGGAGCACTGAGGGCAGACTTTTCACTTGTAGTTTGCTGTTTTTAGTATCTTTATTTTTACAACACACACACACACTGACAGCCAAGACCTTGGTGTGGCCTTGTTAACACTGGTGTGTATTCCTATTTGAAACCTACCCATGAGGAAGAAAAAGATAAAGGCTTTATACATTGCTGTAGATCATAGTCATGATACTCAGAATATGTATTATTATTAAATTTTTCACTGTAGGAGAAGCAATGGATTAGGAGTCAGAAAGACTTGGCTCCTGGTCCTGGCTATATTCCCGACTAGCTTGAGGGCTCGGGCCCTCTCCACTGACCTTCTCTGTGCCTCTGTTTCCTCACCTGTAAAACAGTCACTGCAGCCCTTGCAGGCAAAGAACAGCCAGCCCCTCTGCTAGCAGAGACCCGAGGCTGCTCCAGAGGAGTGCTGAAGCCTGGAGGACAGACCACATCCTTGACGGTCCCTGCCAGTGTCCTTTACTCTTGCACATGACTCCAGGGAGTGTGCAGAAAGATCTTAAGCTACAGCAAATAGGTTCATTCCTTTGTTTCCTGTTTACCGATAATTTGTAGCAGATAATGACTGCTGTGGGCAAAAGGAAGGGAGAACAAGCGAGGCTGCAGTTGCAGGCAGGTCACCTTCTTATTGGATGGAGGGTCTGAAACCATGAATCATCACTAACCAGCCCCTGTGCTGATAGAAATTAAAATGCTGATAACACAAACCACAAGCGTTCACTTCCCTGAGGGAAGGGATGGAGACAGACCGCAAGGAGGACGCCTTCCCTGGATGACACTTGAGTGGCGGATGTACAGTGTGATGCAGAGCAGACCAAACAAGGCCACACTTGTCCCAGGGGTGGCAGGTAAG
>JAQZBX010032629.1:11576-25877 GCA_029593785.1 Cabassous unicinctus
GTAAAAGGGAGAACGGGAAAGAAAGTAAGAGGGATGGGGAGTAGAGAGATTAGGAACAAAAAAGCAGTGCCAGGAAAGGGAAAACCCATGTGAGATCAAATAAAGTCATAAAGAAAAGAAAAAAGCAAGAAACGGAGTGGGGACCGTTGGCCAGAAATTGACTCTTCTATGCTGTATCAGGTAAATCACCAGGCTCAAGCCCTTGGCTCCATCCGTTGCTGCCAGAACTCTTGGTGAGTGGCCTTGGAAAAGTCATTTATCCTCTCTGAGCCTCTTTTTTTTTTTTTTTAATCTGTGAAACTGAAAATAGTAAATTTGGGGACAGTTAAAGGAGATAATTTTATGGTTGATGCCTGTCCACCCAATAAATGTGCAGGGAAACTATTCCATAGCAGTCCAGGGGTACAGAGTGCTGGGAGAGAGAGAAGCAGCCCGTGGTCTTCCTACGTTCAGGCCCAGGAACGAGCGAGGCAGTGGGCGGAGAAGGCGAGCTCAGGGAATCTGGGGACAGATAAAGGAAACTCGTGATGGGGCGAGGCTGGGCTGAAGAGAAACAGATTGGGGAAGAGCTGCAAAGGGAGGGGTCCACTGCGAGGGGAGGGGGCAAAGCTGGGGAGGGAGAGGCTGGGAAGGAAAAGAGACGGGAGGGCAGTGTGAGCAGAAAAGCAGGCTGGGGAAAGAGGACATTGGAATGCAGAAAGAACACGGGGAAGGAGGAAATATTGAAGGCGGGAGGGCGAGAAGAGAGGGAAATGGGGATGGAGCGGAGGCGGGGAGCAGGCAGTGAGAGGAAAGAGCACCCGGGAAGCAGACGAAGGAGAAATGAAGTGGCTAACGCCAACGTCCGAAGAGGCTGGGGACGACGAGAGCAGAGGCTGGGGCCTACAAGCAAGCGCAGCAGCTTTCAGCAGCGATCCACGCTCTAAAGACTCGTGGCCTTTTCCTGACCTCGAGGGCCGTGAACAGACGCCCTGCCTTTGTGGAGAGCCGTACCCCACCGAGAGAATGGGGTTCAGATCTGGGCCCTGCGCGCGGCGCACCGCGAGGCTTCCCGGGCTCTGGACTGGCCCCTGAGGGCGGCAAACGGCCGGCCCGGCGGTCCCGGCCGAGGAAGAAAGGTATCACCGCCCGGAGCCAGCTCGCAGCCCGCGGCAGGGGCGCCGCTTCCTTTCTCCGGTGCCTCTGGTTCCCGGGAAAGCGGAGGCTGCCGGCGAGGACCGTGAGCAGGCGCCGCGCTGCGAAGCCGCGGAGCCTCTGAGAGCGAGAGGGGGCCCCTGGAGCTGCGGGCGGCCCCTTCCTCGCCGCGGGGCGGCCGCGACCATCTCCCCCAGCCCGGCGCTCTGGGCCCGCGCTGCACTCACAGCCCGGCAACCCCGCGCGCGTCCCGCGGGGGCGCTGCGTCTTCCTGCCACTCCGGCTCACTGCGGCCCCTCTCCCGCCACCCACCCCCCCTTTCCCAACTCCTGCCCGCACCACCCGGCCTCTCGTCCCACCCTCCCTACCCCTCCCCTCCCGGCGAGGGGCGGGAGGGGGCGTGGCAGGGCCGGGGTTTCAGTGTCTGGGACCCGGCTCCTCGCACTCGGAGTCCGCCCGAGGAGCCGGGCCCCGGCCGCTGTCCAGCCGCGCAGTGCCCCTCGCGCCTTGCGCCGCCGCAACCGCCTCTCGCGGAGAGCAGCCACCCGCTCGCCATGGATACTCCCAGGGTCCTGCTCTCGGCCGTCTTCCTCATCAGTTTCCTCTGGGATTTGCCAGGTTTCCAGCAGGCTTCCATCTCATCATCCTCGTCGTCTGCCGAGCTAGGCTCCGCCAAGGGTATGCGGGACCGCAAGGAAGGGAAGATGCCGCGGGCGCCGCGGGACAGTGGGGCTGACGGAGAGCCCCCGGAGGGCCGGGAGCCACAGCCGCGGTCTCAGCACGATCCCCGGCGGCGGCGACCACAGCAGCCCCAGGACCAGGAGCCGCCGGGCAGGAGCCCGCGGGTGGTGCCGCACGATTACATGCTGTCAATCTACAGGACTTACTCCATCGCCGAGAAGCTGGGCATCAATGCCAGTTTTTTCCAGTCTTCCAAGTCGGCTAATACGATCACTAGTTTTGTAGACAGGGGACTAGGTAAGTGGCGGAGAAGACGCCTGACTCCTCTCGTCCTGGAGCTCTGCAGTCAGCGCGCTGCTTAGTTCTGGTGGGAGTGTGGATTTGTGAATTCCCTTCCCGCTCTGTTGCACTATGCCCTTTCTTTTCTTAAAGTGTTTTTCTCAAGCCCGAGTAGATTTCTGTATGCGGCTGCAGATTTTTATTCCAGTCTGCAATCCTCTCTTCCTTCCTCGCCTCATTCCTTCCTTCCTTTCTCCCTTCTTTGCAGAACGTGGTGTGGTGGCTGCTCGTGCCGTGGCCGTTGTATGGAAGGTGGGGGCGGGGGCGGGTTGTGGACGAGGCAGGTAGATGACCCGGGCTGGAGAGGGGTCGGGGCAACCCCGGAAGCGACCTGCCGGAAGGACAGATGGAACCTGTGCCTGGTGCTCGGGGTCTGTGCGGGATGCGCGGCCGGTGGCCTGAGCTGCTGCGCAGAGGCGGCGGACCCTGGGGTGTGCGTGCGCTCTGGAAAGCCGGTAGAAGCGAGCCCCGCGGTACCAGGAGCAAGTCTCCAAGTGGCGCCGGGCAATGTCCAGCCGCCGCGCGAGTTCTCCACTCTGTCCCTGTGGCCGGTGCAGGGTTCGTCAGCCAGGCGCGAGCCCTGCACCCTTGGACTTATCTGCTCCTGCATCCGCCGCCCCGCCGCTTCGAGACCACAACCCGAGAAATTTCTGCAGAGGCAGTGGCAGCAACTAGCCGGGCAGGTCCGGGCCAGAAGGGCTAAGTTTGGGGGTCAGTTGGTACTTATTCCACCTGGGTGCATGTGTGCCAATCTATTTTTCTCAGCCAGGCAACGTTCCTCTCGCTGCGCTTCCACCGCTGGCCCTATTCCCCCTTTCCTCTGGTGGTGCGGGTGCATGTGCGGGTGTGCGTGTGGGTGTCTGCAGAAACCCCTGAGCCCCCTCCTTGCCACTGGCATTGGTCCGTAGCGTGGCCAGTGCCTTTGAGAAAACTTAGCGGACCCCCCTTGTTCCAGGAATTGGAGAGAGATTCACGGGTTCTGGAAGCTCAATTCCTAAAGAGAGGAGACAATAACGTGGAAGGAGAGTCAGGAAAGGGAGAGCAAGATAGGAAAGGAAGGGCGGGGGGAGAGAGACCAGGAGAGAGGAAGAAAGGAATGAAAGAGAGTTGGGCAGTTGCCGACATCCCAGAACTCTCCAGACTTGGCCCCAAGGCGTTGACCCCTTCCACGCAAGGGGTCCAGATCAGTGAAAATGGGGTTGCCTTAGTAACCCTCCAGAGCTGAGATTCAGTCTGAGGGGGCTGCTCTACCCCGGCTACCCTGGGCGCTTGCAAGTTCTAGAAGGTTTTCAGCGCAGGCTAAGGGCCCTTAGGTCCCGGCCCCTTCGGGGCTCAGCCCGCAGCCTCCCTTCTCCAAGTCTCCTTCCTTGCGGGCTAGGGTCCTACCTAAGCCAAGTTCGCCGCTGCAGCCCGGGTCAGCGAGATTCATTAGCTGCTGAAAGCTTCAGACGGCAAATTAACGCCGGGTATTTTATGATGATTTTAGAACTGCTAAAGTCACCTCTGCAAATACACGTGGTTTCTTCATAGCGCTGCAAGTGGGTCCCAGCCTCCCTGCCGCCAGCACAGTTCCCCACACATCCTCACCCCTCTTCCTCGGTCATCCCCGCTCTCTCCAGTCCTCTGTTTATCGACCGCCTTCTCTACTACTCTCACCGAAGGAAGGACTTAAGGAGGTTTAAAGAAAATTGCTAAAGTACACCCCCCCACACACACACACACAACACACAAGAGTAGAAATCTCGGAGGCCGGGACTGGTCAACCATGGGGCGCGCATTTTCTATTCCCGAAAGGGAAGTGAAGAATCTCCGCCTCCCCGCACGCCCCACCCGCCCCCGCCGGCCCAAGCAGGCATCCCTAAATGTGTTCACTGAGCCCTGCGGACATGGCATAAGACCAAGAGACCCTGCGGGTCGTTCCTAGGTGTATAAGGAAATCTGCGAGTTCAGGCAAGGGTGGAGGGTCTCTGGGGTCTCCAGGTCCCGCGTAAATGCGGGTTCGCTTCACCCTTCCTTGTCCTGCAGCGTCCCATCATGGCACCGAGCTGTGTGCTCCGGGGGTGCCTGAGGTAGGGGAGGGACTGGCTGCGCGCTCAGGCTCGGGGGACCTCTGTTCCCAAGCCAAGGTCTCCAGGCCAGCGGGACCGAGATCCAGACGTCCAGCCTCAACCCCGGAATGCCGTCAAGGGCTGGGGCTGAGCGCGGTGGCACACTGGGAAGGGACGCTGCGTGACCGCCTGGGAGGCTGCTTCAAAGGCGCCGTCTGCACCCCGCCCCCAGGTTCCCAGAAAACCCGAAGAAAGGCAGTTGGCTGGGAGGACCGTGCTTCTGGTGGCACGCCGCGCGGGGGCGAAGGAGTGCGGAGTTGCGGGACAGAGTGGGTAAATAGGGGAGGGGGTACGTTGCAGGCTGCAGCCCGCACTTGATGAAGGGAAAGCCTCACTTTCCCTCTCACTGATTTTGATTTGATTTGTCACCGGCGGTGACCTCGGGCTGGACCTTCCGGGGCTTGGTTAGCATCGGGCCCCTGATTGGAGTGTTTCAACTCAGCGATCTAATTGAGGGTTCATGTCATAACACATCAAACGGTGTCTAGTCTCCCGTGATGGAAGGGACCCGCCAGCCGCTCATCCCGGGGTCCTGGCGAGTACTTCCGCTCCTCTCACATGGGGGTTCTTAACCGCGCCAAACCCCCTGAACCTCTCCCGCCCACCCCCCCAGCCACCCGCAGAGTTGCCAAGCCAGGAGCAGGGAGCAACCGCCAGCCTAGTGCGGGGCCAGCGCCGCTAACTTGGCGCCTTGCCTCGGGGATGTTTAAATCGTCATCGAATGAGGGAGGCTTGACTCTGAGAAGCCGGAATCCCTCCGGGAGGGGAGCAACGAAAAGGGAAGTAGCCCCCCAATCCCACTCATCCCCATAGTTACACCTGAAGGCGGCGATTAGGAGTGGGGGAGCAGAAATAAAATGATCTTCCAAAGTGAATGAAGAGCGCTTTAGGTCTTCTATAAAGGCAGCGCGTCCTGTACCACCCCCGCCCCCGCCCATGTGGAGACATTAATGCACGTTTTTAATGTCTCTCGTTTGATCTCCAAACATCTATGGGAAATAATAAAAGCCAAGTTAATTGAGCATTTGCGGTATGCCAAGTACTGTGCTAAAATCTGTTATACGAATATTCTCATTAAATTTTTCACGATAACCTCGAGGGAGGGTGCTATAATTGCCCCGTTTTACAGGTGAGTTAAGGAAGGCACAGAGGTTAAGGAAGTTGCTCAAGGTCACACAGCTAGTGAGAGGTGAAGCTCATATCAGAGTCCAGACCCTGCCTGCCTAACTACCACACTGTGTGGATAGGGCAAGGGGTGAGGCCGTTTCTAAGGGACGGTGGCAAAAAGCAGAAGTCAAAATTTTGGCAGATTTCCTCTGTCTAATATTTCTCTATGGTTCCTTAAGACCCAGTTAATGGGGGAGGATTGGAGCATAGCTGGATTGAAGGCTCTGATTTTGTGATGTGCCTTGCTTCCTCCCTCTGCTTTTTTTTTTTTTTTTTAAGCAGAGGCACAAACCACCGATAGCCACAATCTTTTAAAATGCCTCCATATATTTTTAAGTACTTTAAAATGCCTTTGGATCCACAAAGATAAGGAAGTGTGTGTGTGTGTGTGTGTGTGTGTGTGTGTGTGTTGGTGCAGTCACAGGATCAGAATGGGTCAGGCTGGATATAGAAAAATACAGTTAGCCCAGAAATGACTCATGAAAAGGGTACTAAATAGGGACCCTGGACTCCCAGTCCTGGGTCCTGAAAAGGACAGGCAGATAGAACTTCTATGAATCTACGTGGTGGAGAGATAAAAGCCAAGCGAAGAGGGAGGGAGGGAGGGAGGGAGAGAGGGAGACGAGAGAAGAGAGAGAAACTCAGATTTTCAGTTTATTTAGTGAGAAGTGCCACATAATTCCAACAAGGGGAAAAAAAATTCTCAAGGGTGAGGGAATCAAAATGAACCTAAGAATATTGCTGTGAGTTAGGTTTCCAGATGATTTTTGAAAGAATACTCTTTTAAAAATATTTTGTTTTTGATTTATTACAATAGCGCACTCAGGAGGCAGTAGGAACAGATACAAACAAAACGAGATGGTAACATCCTTGAGGAACCTGACACCCTAGAAATGGCTCTCGGGATACTTTGCAGCTGATTATTGCCTTCTAGATTTACCGTCTGGGTCATGGTTATCAGGGGACAGGGCAGGACAATTCTGGGGATAGCCCGGCTGCAGGGAAGGCATTCGCAGGGCTGCATAATTCGCTCGTGATTGAAGTTCGTCTGGTACAGCATGTTTACGCAAAACAGCGGGTTTCTGGGTGGACCTGGGCCCCAGGGTGGGGTAATCAACGCAGCAGCGCTTTGCCGGGACCCTGTTGTCGTTGGCAAACGGAAAATGAAATATAAGCAGGGAAGTATTTTAATGGGGACGGAGGGAATTCACAACTGTTAATTATTTGGTGACCTTGTATTCGATTTGTTTGAGTCCCTTATAAAAACACTAATTCAGACCAGACGGCCAAGTGAGGAAGCCGGGCAGAAGGTTCCAATCTAGGCTTTATTTCTCCGGAAAGAGGGAACAGCCTTGGAAAAGGCTTTCTGAGCATTCAAGTGTGTGCGTGTGAGTGCGCGTCCGCAGGAGTGCCAGCGCGGGACTTAACGCTGCGGTCCAAGTTCAGGCTCTACCCCAGGCGGATGAAACGGAAGGTCCTGGGAAAAAACGGGGGGTAGGGGAAGGAAGCCTTAAGCTAGAAATTGTTCTGCTCTTCTGGCTGAAATGATTAAGACATTTTTAAAGGTCACAAACCAGCCTCTTAGCCATTGGCTTGTTGTTAAATATGAATTATGATCATCCCGGTCTCTTAGGCCGTAAGGGCCGCCTTACTGGTAAAAGCAAGAGTTAAGAAACACCTAGCGTCTTCTGCAGCGAGGTCTCAGTTCTACTGGGATTCGTAGCAAGCTTCCTCCGCCGGGGAGATCAATCTGGGAAGCACGCTGCGCATTTCCCCAAGGCAGGAGGCTCTCTGGCCTGTGGGAACTTGAGCCGGGGAACTGGTAGTGGGGGAGAGTACCGAAAACCTTGTCCAATCATCTTGTCGTTTCTGCACGTTAAAAAGAAAAATGCATCCAAGCCACAGCCCACGACAGATCTTGCGAATCCCTTCATTCCCAAACTGAATCTGAACCTGAAAGCTCTCCCTTCCGACCAGAGAGGAGACGTGTCTCATGGACCTGCAGGAAACCCGGGGGCTGCATTGATGGAGCTCCTAGCAAATCCGTTTTCCCCGGCTAGAGTTCGCCAGGTTCTAGCGGCTGAGCTCCTCCAAACTGGTGATGTCTTTCTGGGCCGAAGGGGAATGAGGGGAGGCGGGGGTGGCGGGGTGGGGGGAGAGAGACCGGATCCAGGAGGTGGGGGAAAGATGATATGATAGAAATAGGGTAGGACGGAGAACTTCTGTTTCCTGCCAGGACTGCTGCTTGCATCAAACGCCCCAGGGCAAGTCAACAATAATCTCTGGGGACTTTTAAGTAAAGCGAAGGGCATTAGTTCGATAACCTCTCGGTCACTGAATAACCTGGATCAAACGACTGTCTCTGGACCCTTGGACGGGATCGCAGCAGAGGCTGCCAGGTATGGAAGGCGGCAATGTGGACCCACTGCGCCATTTCGTTTCTTGGTATCTACCACCTCCCTTAAAGCCCTAGCTGTTTATTTTTAAGCTCAGGGTTGGCTAAATGGTGTCTCCTGTTTACAAGAATTAAATAGGTCCTCGTCTGCCTAATGGGTTCCAGGGTCGCCGCTCTCTGCCTTCCGGGACAGTCCATTAGCACTGCTGGGAGCCGAGAATTGGGGCTGCAGGCGCTGGGAGGGGGCCGGCGGGGGCGGTGCGGGCCAGCATTCTGGGCGAAGCGCGCGCTGCGCGGCTAGTGGCCCGGGCGCCGGGGGGCGGGGCACCGCTAAGGGAGTCCAGGAGACAAGAGGGGCGGGCCTCCGGCCCAGGCTGGTGTCACGTTGGTTGGAGAGACGGGTAGGGGACCGGAGCAAGGGCAGCGAAGAGGGTTGGCTTGGTGGGGTTCTTTACGACCTCCCCCCTCCCCATCCTTAAATAAACGTAGGAGCCAAGGAGAATCCGTGCGCCTGCTTTGTAAACGCGCCTTCAGGCAGGTGGGTCCAGCCCCCACCCCACTTCCCAGGTGACGCCTTTCCAACGTCCCACGGAGAAGGAAGCTGAATGGTTCTAGACTGCGGTTCACAGCTGCCACCAAGAATCGCGTTTTGCAACGACATGATTTCGAGAGTCAGACCAAAGTGAATGCAGCGGAGCGAGGTCGCGGCGATCTCTGCTTCAGAGACTGCACCCGGCCCAGCACTTTAGAGAGCCCAACACTGCGGTTTTTCCTGCGCCTCTGGACAAAGGACACCCGGGGACTGAGGACCCAATGTCTTGCCCACGATAATACGCCAATTTGACACCCTCCCTCCCTCTGTCTCAGAACCGGTAGGGTTTGGAGCAGCGGAAAAGGAAAACCACATAAAACTGGCACCTTTTCTTCTATTTTTGACCTAGAAACTCAGGAGAGTCAAGCGGCCGGAGCATGGTTCCAGCTCCTATAGCGGCTTTACGACTGCGACTTCCCTTCCTCTACTCCTACCTCTAGTTTCTAGAGGGACAACTGGGTCGACGGTGCAGGGAGGGCCTCTCCCAGCAAATCAGCCGGGTGTGTGCTCCAGAACGCTCGCCCCCAGGCGGAAAGCAGTGACCTGCGGGGGCGCCGGAGGGTGCAGTCTGCACCGCACGGGGGTGCAGGCTGCGTGCGCGCTGCGGGAGGGCGGTGTCCGGGAGGGTTTGGAGCGGCCGGAGGTTTCGTTGGCAACAATGTCAAATTAAGAATTGAGACTATGAATTGGTCAGGAGCCCAGGGTGAAGTGTCCCTGACCGCAGTTTTGCTTCTCTGGCTCTCCAGTCCCTTGCGTGAGTACACCGTCACGAGGATTGTTACCAACGAAGTTCATGGGAACTACTTGGTAAATTAATCCTTTTCATCCTATAAGAAGGGAGTCTTCCCGAAGCATCTTTGGGCTCTTGCTGGGGCTGCCCAATGCTCGCCGGACAGGGTGAGTCCCGAGTCTGCGCCTCCTCCAGAAATGTGCGCCCTTGGGGTTGGCGTTACTGCCACTGAAGACTGTGCTGAGACTTCGAGGGCACGCAGAGTTAGGTTCAGTCCGGTGAGATCCGGGGTTCCCAAAAAACCTCACTTGTTTTTGCCTCACGCTGAGTCAGATCTCGCCGTGCGAAGAAAGATTTCTCTACCGGATCTAGGTAGGGCGTCAGACCCGCGTAATCCCGAAGGCTCCGCAGACCCAGGTTTATCGCCCGGCGGAAGGCGCGGATCCGCAGGGCCTGGGAGAAAAGAGTGGAAAAACCTCTTCGAGACTCCGTGAAGACTCACTTCGGGCAGCTCTGCTCTTTGGAAGAAGAAAAGCAGCTGAGAAATGGAGGGCTAGCTGTAGGGGAAGGCACTGCAGAAGCCAAGAGAGATCTAGAGAGAAAGCTGGGCCGGTGAGTGTGTGGCGAGGAGACACACAGGCAGCCTGAACGACCTACGTAGGAGACCTTCCGGGGTAATCCCCGTGACTGCTGGGCCTCTTACTATAAATAAAGCTTCTCTCTTCCCCCGACCGTGTGCACAGTCCTTTGTGAAGGGCTGAATCATTGTGAGGAAGATGCATCGCTTCCCACTGAACGCCCTCGCCCCTCATCCCAGACGGGGCGGCAAGGAGATGGGTGGCGGGGAAGGAACACCAATCACCAGACCCCTCAGGGCTGCGGCTCCCCAGACAGGGAGTCCAAATGGGTAGTAATGGCCTTGCCCCAGCAGAGGAGGGAATCTGCAAGGAGGGCCCTAATCGTTGCTTTGTAACAGGGTGGAAGTAGTTTGTTCCCCTGACACTGTGGGAGGATCGACCGTGGCAGACACGGGAATATGGCACCAAAGGACCGAGAAGGATCAAAGCGATGGGGCCTAGGCCATAGCCGCCAAGGGCACTGTACTCTGCTGGGCCTCGGATGCGCAGGAACCCAAAGCACTTTTTTCTCTCCTTACTCTTGCTGTCCAGTGCCTTTCCTCCACTCCCTGCCAGACATCTAGTGGGGAAAACTGGACTACATCTCCCAAAGAAGGCCAAGTCAAGGAGAGGTGTACTCCCCCATCTGAATGTAGGTAGTAATAGTTAATAATGGCTGCATTCATTGAGAGATTACTCTGTGCATGCACAATGGTCACTGTATTGACTCTGACCTTTACAGTGACCCTGCAAGGGAGGGATAGTTATCCCCTGTTTTAGTTTCCTGGCCAAAAAAAAAAGGTACTATGCAATGATGGATTGACAAACAACAGGAATTTTTTTGACTCAGGGTTTTGACACTAGGAGAAGTCCAAACTCATGGTGTCATCAAAGTGACGCTTTCTCCAAGAAATCAGGCGTTCTGCGGCTGGCTACTGGCAATTCTTGGTTCTTGGCTTTTCTGTAAGGTGGCAATGCACATGGCGGCCTCTCCTGGCCTCTCTGGATTCCAATGACTTCTGGCTTCTTCCTGCGGCTTTCTCTCTGTGTCTGAGTTTCATTCTGCTTATAAAGGACTGCAGTAATAGGATTAAGATCCATCCTGATTCATTTGGGCCATAATTTACCAGAGGTAACCTCATCAAAAGTTCCTATTTACCATGGGTTCACACTCACAGGAATGGATTGAGCCTAAGGATGTCTTTCTGGGGAACAACCAGCCACCACATCCCCATGCTACAGATGAGGCATATGAGATTATGTGACTTGCCCAAGCTCACCTAGCCATTATGTCACAGATCAAGATTCAAATTTAGGTATCTTAGACTCTAAATCAACAGTGTTGATAGGACTGAAAATTTGCATAAAGTCGTCAGAGATCTTTCCCACATCTTACCTCATTTGCCCTGCTCAGTGACTCTGTGAGCTGGTGTTATTATCTCCATTTTGCAGATGGAGAAAATTAAGTTTCCTTGCAAGTTCTCTTTCAAAAGTTCTACATTGACATCCCTTATGTTCTGCTGATTAGGAAAATGAGTGATTCTTGGGAGACCAGGTATTGATGCACTTCAGTCACAGGCAGCAGGGTAGAGATGGAATCTTCTTAGGTTCCAGATGGAACTATCAGGCACAGAAATCAAAGGCTGTGATGTCCAGGGTATTGGCACAGATACTGGAGCCAAACTGCCACCTCTACCTCTTACTATCTAAAGCAAGTTATTCTTAAATTCTCTGTGTATTCATTTCCTAATCCATAGCATGAGGATGATACTGGTACCTTCCCAATGGGTTGTTTTTAGGATTAAATGAGTTAATACAAGTTATACAAATTAGACCATGCCCAGCATATAATAAGTGCTATACCATTGTTTGCTATTATGCATTGTTCTGGGTGGTCAAGCGAGAGCACTGGGACCCAGACACCATGAAGTGGGTGAATTGAATGAATTGCTTTCTGAATCCACTCCTCAGTGAGGATGCCTAGCAACCAGTCAACACTTGGCAAGACAGAGCTCAATAGAGGCCTGACTCAGGTTACACACTCAGGGGATATGCCCAGGAGATGTCTCTGTTCCGGGGTGGGGGTGGGGTGGGGTGGGGGGGTGGTAATTATTGGAGCACAGATTACCCTGAGGCCTTCACATCCCAGGGGAGAGGGGCTGCTGACTCAATTTTACTCAGTATACCTGGCTCCATTTCCAACCTGATGTACTTTGACACCTCAGGGTAGCTCTGAAACTGTGAGGTCTAGGGAAGAAGTGATTCCAAACCCAACCATGACTGCATTGGTGATGAATGATAGTGTCCTTCTCCCTTCGTCCCTGTGCTCCAATAAGAGCCCGGGTGGTGGTGGTGGTGGGGTGACGTGGCTGCAGGACTGAGGGCCAGCGGTTGGAATTAGGACCTTAAGAACTTGTCCATTACTAGTTGCAAGATGGTGGGCAAATTGGGACACCCCCCAGGGCTCAGTTTGCTCATCTGTAAAAGAGGCTAGCAGTCAGAGGGACCTCGGCCGCTTGCGATGAGGATTCAGTAAAAGAGGGCCTCAGAGCGCTAAGCACATACCTGGCATAAAGGCGGTGCCGCATAAGCGTTACCTACTTTTGCAGCCTCTAAAATGTGGGGAATGGCTTAGCTTCAGAGATATGTGATTATTCCCGGCGACGTCCGCGCCCCACTCCCGGGCCTGGGATGGTGGTGGGAAAGCTCTTGGTCGTCTTGGTTTTCTGAGGCGCGGCGGACTCGCAGAGTCGCGGGGTCTGAGCATCCCAGAGCACGTGTGGGCGGGACGCATGGTGCGGCCGCTGGAGCAGGCGGGCGGAGGCCGGCCGAACGCCAGACCAGTAGCTGTCCAGGGTCACCGCAAACTCAGAGAATGGGAGCATCCGGAAGCCCAGAGTATGCAGTGGAAAAAGGCCTGCGGGTCGGGAAAGTTGTAGAACGAGTGTTCACTCGGGAATGAAAACCCCAAGACCCTTAAGAGGGTCTGATCTCAGCAATGTCTTGTAAAAATGCGGTCCCAGGCCCTCTTTCCCACCCCAAACCAAGCGAAGTTACCGATTTTCAGAAACCCTGTACGGGATGTCCCCGGGGAGTCGCCTCCAGGACTAGGCGTCCGGGGGGGGCCTCACGAGGTGCGTTCGGTGCTCTGCGCGTCGCTCTTCCAGGCCGCCTTCTTCGGGCTGCTGGTTCTGGGGCGCCCCGTTTGTGGCGCCTTGGGAAAGGCATCTGCTTTCCTTTCCGCTTTAGCATTCTCTGGTGTTGGCTTTTCTAGCTTCCTCCAATCACATACTGTGATCGTGGACAGATGACCTTTTTAATTCAGTTGCCTCAGCTTTAAAATGGACGTAATAGCACCTACTCTGCAAATGGTTAGTTCTTTTTCTCATTCCCTTGTTTTCCTTTTTTATTTTTCACACATCCCCACCAGAAATGCATGTGTGAATGGGGTGCCCTCAGACTTTTCCCCACTTGTTCTTAACATAAAAGAAGCTAACTTATTTATGAAGGATTTTCTTCAGACAGGCCCGTGGTTTGCTAGCCTGGCACCCCCATTCTCCTCGATTCTCTACCCATCCACCAGGCAAAGTGGATAAGCACAGATGCAGGCATTCTAACTTGTAAGACTTATATGTCTAATACTCAACAGATACTGAGTTAACTGGGATATGAGCTAAGCTATAGCAAACCAGGTGGAATTTTTATTTTGCATTTAAAAGCAAAATAAAAAGCTCCAAGCCTCTATTACTGATCAATACAATTCAAAGGCTTAAAGCATAAGATTCACTTCCAGGAGTGCCATCAAGTGCCGCAAAAAGATTTTGAAAGAAAAGTGCAAGTTTCTAGTTAAGGGGATGACCATGGCCCTCACTTCAAAGGGTTTAAGCAGAGAGGAGGTTTGTGCAGGGGAGTGTTCAGGGCAGGCTCCCTGCCCACAGGTGGCTCACCGCAGCCAGACCAGCCTTGGGATGCCGGGTCAGCAGACAGAGCATCTGCAGGGTCACAGCGAGTGGTGGCATGTGCCCTCCCCAGGCCCAGTGCTTCCCCCCGGGCTATTTCTGTGATGCCTGGCTCCAGAGCAGGCCCGGACAGGTGGGGAATGTGGTTTGTGGGAGAGCAGCCACCTTCTTGGACGGTCTGTTTAGGGCTTAGAGGTTCTAGAAACCCAGTGAGGGGCAGAAAAGGGCTGGGGAATAAAGTGACCTGGTTCTGGTGAGTACTGCCTTAGACCCTGCTCTGGGCCCTGTGCTCTGCAGGGCCCTGCTTTGTCCCTCCTCCAGAGCGTGGGGAATCCCAGACCCACCTAGCCAGTGTCTGCACCCCTCCTTCTTCTAGACCAGTGGGTCCCAAAGAGGAATCCCCACTTGGGAACTTATCAGAAATGTAATTATGGGCTCCACTCCAGAGCTCTGCAGCTCTGCAGCCTGAGAATGTGCATCTCTAACAAGTTCCTCTGTGATGCTGATGCTGCAGATTCAGGGACCACTGAAAGTTTAGTGGATTTGAGAGCCACTATTCTAGACCATGCCCCCTCCCCC
>JAQZBX010032630.1:0-25767 GCA_029593785.1 Cabassous unicinctus
ACCGGCCCAGCAAAGAGAAAAAGGAAAAGTTGCCTGCTTGGGGCTGTCTTTCCTGTTTGCTTTGTAAATGATTTCTGAGCCAAGTGTGGGAGAAAGGCCTGCCCCGGCTTGCGCTTACATCATGCGTGTGGAACTCAAGTCTCGCCATAGGAACGCTATAGAGGGGGACATTTGTTTAAGCCCCTGGTCAGTCAGGGTCTTCTCATTGCAAATGGATTTGGGCTCATAAATTTGAAGGATTAGCTTTAAGCCCTCACAGTAGACCTTGCTGAGCAGGCTCCAGGTGACATGAAAGGCAGAGGAAGGACAGCGAGGGCCCGGCCTGCACCTCCTTCCAGATGGCCAGACTCAGAAGCCAGGGTTTGTAGATGGATACGCAGGGCAGCTGGATCACAAGGACGTAGGCAGGGCAGGTTCCACCTAACAGCAGCCATGTGTGACTCACCTCCCCCCAAAACCCTTTCATGTCTTGCTGAAGATGGAATTGTCATTAAGGAGTCATGCTGCCTCCCCCAGTTGGACCTGAACTCTTAAGCTGACATGCTTGAGAAACTCCTTGGCCACTGAGTCCCTTAAGACCAGGGAATAGGATTTAAGATAGCTATGCCCAGGTTTAAGGGTAGGACGGGTTCAGTCTCACCTTAATCACTAGCTAGGTGTGTGCCCTTGGACAAGCCAACCTCATGATCTCTAAAACAATACACAAATATCAATTACTCATTCCAGAATTCCATGAATCTGGAGTGCTAGGGTATGGTTGGAGACAGAATCCCTTATGTCAACCAGATCCCAACCTAGAAGAGGTAGCAAGCAGAAGTCGGATATCCAGGTCCTCACATGACATACTCCCTTTTGGGGGTGACCTATTCCGTCTTCCTACCCTCTAAGTTTTCCGGTACCAAACCATGGACTTGACTCTTCCTGCTCCTCACAGCCTAACTTGGCTCTCACTCACTATTAGGTGCTGCGTTAGACTCAGATAAATTGTATCCACGTATGAGAATAGCTGAATGGGACATTTTTAGTGGAACAAAAGAATGCCTTAAGCCTGAAGAATGAGGACAATAATAGTTTCAGTCTCCATCCAAAGGTAGAAGGGGATATTGTGAGGGACGCTGGGGCCTTCCTGGTAGTTTTCTGCAGGTTCCACTATGTCATTTTTTAGAGATGTCAAGAACAAAACATATTCAGGTACTGCATTTGGAGGTGGTAGGGATGGGGACACGATAATGCTAGAAACCCTTGAAGTGGGCCATACTCATCAGATCCAGAGCTTCTTATAATCCTTCCAGAACCAAGAGGTGGGATGTACAGCCCAATAGTGACGGTATCAGTCAAGGTAAAGGCTGAGATGCCTGCTACCCTGACAGCCCATATCCTCAGATTACATCGACAATGGCTGTTTCTGTCACCTTCTCTCTGGCCCACTCTTCAAGGTGCTTCAAAGCCCTTCAGACCTTAGGATGGCTTAAGCAATTGCTCCTTCGCTACACTTCTCTTCCCACCCTCTACACCCCCACCAAGAAAAATGAAGACCTGGTTTATAGATGCAAACGGCAAACCTGAGGGTTACTGGGCCACTAGCTTTAGTAACTGCCACCTTTGCTTGAGCTTCCTTCCATTTTCTTCTTGGCAAGATTTCATATTGTTTTTGCAAAGATGGAAAAAGCTCCATGCTAGCAGGCTCAGTCAACTGGAGGCCATGGCTTAGGGTGAAGCAAATTGGTTTTCATTGACACCCGTGTTAAAGTGTTGGTTAATGAGGGCAAAGCCCCCTCATGGTTTACCTTCCTGTTCACAAAGGGTTTCACACATGAGCTCCAGTGTTTTCCTTCTTATCATAATTTTATAGCATACAATACCACTTAACCTAAGAAAATAATAATAAATTGACTTTGCCTTCATTTGATCTATCATCATGATGTGACTGTTTTCCTTCTCTCTGCCTTGCTGAAGAGGTAGCAAGCAGAAGTCGGATTTCCCATCTCCCTCTCTCTCTCTCCCCCTCACACACACATACACTTCAATGTGGCCCTGCCCCTCAAAAGCCAAAAACAACAAGATCAAAAAGTCCTAAGTGGAGCAGATGTCAAGTGGTCCCCCTGGACTCCTACTTAACCCCTTCCAGAGGTCTGGCTGGACTCTGACAAAGAATTGATTTGGTGAGGAAAGAAGCGGGCTTCGTAAACATAGCCCCACCCCTCCTTATAAATCTCTCAAACTAAGGACGGTGAAACGATTCCACACTTTTGCCATCAGCTTCTCGGGAAATATATGCACAACTGCTGTTCAAAAAGCAACTTTAACTGTGAACATGATTTGCTAATTGGGGTTGTTTATGACCCAATGTAATAAAATTTGATGTTACAAACTGGAAGCATTTCCCTTGTTTTATTTCCTTAGACCCTTCTTCTTCCTACTCTAGAACTGTTATCTAAAACCAGGTGTGCGAAATGTCTGAGCAGCAGATAAGTAATCGGGCCTTTTATCTACCTGACAGAGATATATGGGGAATTTTAAGACCTAATGATTACAAATGGGCAGGAAATTAGCATGAAGGAACTTTTCCATATCTTACCTCTAAACATAGTACGCATCACTAATTTATCATGTTAGACTGGGGCCATATTGGTAAGGCCTGCAACTTTTCAATACAGTGAAAAACTGTAAATCATTTTGAAAGGCCTCAAAGCCATCTTGTCAAATTGCAGCTCTTTCCAAAACTTGGGGACTATTACCCCAGTTGTTTATATACAATAAGATGAAAACATGGAAATTTCTGAGGGTGCTTGGTTGGAATAAGCTTACAAAATATTTACATCAGTAACCAGACTGATCAAGTTATTCTCCTTTAATCAGATAACTTCTGACTTCAGTTGAGTGGTCACTTGGTTAAGGAGCACTTATGTTTGCAAACCAAATACAGACTGTGACGTGGCATTGGACAAATTTCCAACTCCCTGAACCAAAGTTCCATGATCACTAAATAACCCTTAAAATGCAAGCCATTTCCTTGCCTTTAACAAAAACTACTAGAGAAACTTGCCTTCCAGGTGGTTTTAGATTCATTCTCTTTTTAATCAAAAGCATTTGATGGTCATTAATTACATGTTTGTCAGAAACTTTAGGCTGTTTCAAACATTGTTCTTTGAAATGGAGTATCACGTTCAAGTGCACTGCCAATCTACAGTGGATTTTATTGCACTTTTACTTCACCTTTTCCCCAGTGTCAAGCGATTCAAGTTGCATATGAGCTGACAAGCTTTAGCTATTGAGAGTCTATGGGGGATGATAGACAGCGGGGTTTGTAACTTTCAAAGATGTGGGCTGCCATATTTCAAGGGGCAAGTCCCAGTGATGGGTCTGCTTTCACTTACTGTGCATGAATGCTTTGGTCCCAGGACTCAGTTATGGATTTTGACATCTCCCGAGGTGCTCCAAAGCCATATCGAAGCAAAAATATGCCAAACAATAGCTTAATCATAACCAGGAGATGCAGCATTGTGCAGTTGGTCATTGTTGGCACCTTATTCCCAAAACCCCATCTGCTCTGCCGTTGTTTGTAGGAGGCAGAAAGCAAGCCAAGACAGCAGACTAATAGGAAGGGGGACCCCAAAGATCCAGGTTCCAAGTGCGATAGAAAGATGAGAAACAGCTACCCATTAGGAGGACTGCAAGAGACCTAGGTCCTCAGTTCTGTCCTGACAGGCCCATTTCAATTTGGGACTCACCTACCTTGGTTTGTGGAACACAGTAGGCATGCTCAGTGCCTGGCCACTGATTATGATGCTCTCAGCTCCCGGCATCCTCCTTTCTCTGTGCCCTTGCTCATGCCCATTCCTCCTCCTAGAATATCCTCTGCTTCTCCCCGTAGCTTCTTGCTTAACTCAAATCCATAGTTCAAGATCCCAGCTCAAATCCTGTCTCTCCCAAGAGTTTCTTAGCATCATCCAGATGTCATTTGGGGTCCCTTTCTCCTCAGAAAGGTGGTTAAACTTGGCCCACTTGCCAGTCCATAGCCTGGGTTGATGTGAAGCTCTCTCCCTGATATCTGAGTTCCTGTCACTTACACTCTCCTGGTTCACTCAGCTGCCTGTGCCCTGCATCCAAACTGAACTATCTGCATTCTGTCCCACGAGAGCCAGAACACACAACTCAGTCTAGGAAAATCTACTTATGTTAAAGCATTTCACAATCTTTGTAGGTATTATTGAAGATTTTGCAGTTCATAGGAAGGGACTACATTGAAAAGCACACAACCTGGTTTCATATCCTGGCCCCACGCCAAGCTCCCACTTTTCTTTTCACTCAGTCTCTTTTTCCTTCCTCACCAACACAACCAGGAAATTTCTTGCTTTTTCCTGAGAAGGGCAAGTCATTCAGAACACTTGAGATCTCAGCTTCCACCCAAACTGATTGGTCAAGAAATATCTTTTGAGAAAACCATAGCACTTACCCTGAGTAAAATTCTCCTGAAAACAATTTTCACCAATTGTGTTGCCTACAGAAATAATATACCTTCCAAACTCCCATGATGAGTGCAGTATGCTGTTGGTCCTTATATAGTAATATATGCACAGTCTATTTTGTATCTGATATATATATATATATATATATATATATGATTCCTCCATTATTTTGGGAAAATCTGGAGATCACACACCATGCATATTCCTTTTATTCATTTTCTTATTCCCTCAAAGTGCCTTACATAGTGCTTTGCCCATTTAGAATTCTCAAGAGTTTCTGGAATTATATTTGAAAGAGTGTGAAATACTGATGCATAATTCTGCCATGTGACTTCCAAATAGTAGCCTTCACAGAAAGTAAGCTCAAAAACTAAACCCCTCCATTTAAATGGAATCTGAGTAGATCGTCTGAACACAGATGTACTTTGAAGAAACTGTCCAAATCTGCTGTTTAAAAACATTATTTGAAGGGTTTTTTTTCAAATAATTCATTTTTTAAATTAAATCTAAGTCTAAGTAATTTTTCTATATTGTTTCTTATTTCCTTCACAAATTTTTTAATGTGTCTTTCATTTCTTTAAAATATAAACACTATTATATTTTATGCCTGATAATTCTAATATCTGAAGTCTTTGTGGATCCATTTCTAGTATATGTTTTTTCTGTTGGATCTCACTGATGATATATTTTTTCCCTAAGTGTTTAGCAAATTTTGACGATGAGCTGTTTGTTTTTCTGGATAGGAATGGAAGTGGTTTCTTTCAGAAGGGATTTGCATTTGCTCCTTCCAGGAGTCTGGGGGCCTTACTTGTCTGAGACCACTTTGAACTTAAGTCTTAGGTTTTTTTCCCAGGGTATTCAAATAGTGTGAATTTAGGCTTCATATATGGTTAAGGAGTGGCTTGTGGTTACAAATTTTCAAAGACTGTTGTTTTTCTTCCTCCACTCAGCAGCTGTGTATTTTCCTTCCAGCCCTGATTGGAGGAATGGGGGGGGCGAGGGGGGGAGGAGAGGGAAAGTTTATCTTTAGTTTGTCCTTCATTAAAGGCCAGCAAATCTCAAGCAGAATAATTAAAAAGAAATTCACACCTAGATGCTTCTGAACACCTAAGACTAAGAGAAGATTTTAAAAGCCATCACAAAGGAATGATGGGCTATATGCAAGAAGATGGGTTGTTAGACTGAAAGCAACAATGGATATCAGAAGACAAACATATCTTCAGTGTGCTGAAAAAAGTAATTGCTAAACTCAAATTCTATACCTGGCAAAATATCCTTCAAGAATGAAGTTGAAATAAAGACATTTTCAGACAAACAAAAACAGAGTTTGCCACCAGCAGAAGGAAATTCTAAAAGATGTAAATAAGGAAGGAAAAAAATGATTCCATACAAAAGTTTAGATATGTGGAATAATGACAAGCAGAGAACATGATAAATATATGGGTAAAATTCAACAATCATGAACAATATTAAATAAAAATGATAATATCTTATGAGGTTAGAAAAAAAGTGAAATATACAATAATAGCATGTAATTCAAGAATGAGGTAATGGAGTTAATACTTTCTAAGGGCCTTGTTTCATTGAAAAGAAGTAAAGATATTGATTAATTTTATACTTTGACAAGTTAGGTATGCATGTACAAATTTCATAAGTATCACTCCGAGTACAGAGTCTAGGCAAAGAAAAAATGAGAAAAATAACAAAAAAATCAATGATGGAGAGAATAAAAAACAGAAAAGAGTGGACTAACAGACACTATAAAATTAGATTGTAGATACAAATTGTAGCTATACCTTTAAATATTTAGGTAATAACATTAAGTGCAAAATGACTATAGGTTTAGAGTTTCAGACAACCAGCAAGATGGCGGCAGAGTAAGGTGCTCCTAGAAAGAGCTCCTGCTACAGGGCAGTTTGTAATCACCGAGAGCTAACTAAAGGACTGGTTTGGGGGCTCCAGGAGACCAGAAGTGCATCCTGCAGCATCCTTGAAAGAGTGGAAGGAGGAGACTGCCCATCTGCAGAGAAGATTCATAATTAGAGCACTCCATGCCACGAAGGCTGGTGCCCATCTTCCACTGGAGGCACAAACCACCTCCGGAGCTGTTCCACAGCTAGAATTGGAAGCTCCACTTCCCAAAAACAGGGGAGGAAGAGTCGGTTGGGCACCAACTTCAGCCACTGATTAGTAAATTCAGCGGGCTAAAGTATAGTCCTAAGAACAGCTAAAGTTTGAACCTGTCCAAGTCAGAAAGAGGCCAGTAGCTGCCATCTTAACCCCGCGCCTGACACAAGGGGAAGCAGGGCTGGCTGAAAATCACAGTGCTGGTAGGGACCGGCTTCTTTCCATCCAGATGAGATTGCAGCTCTAGCATAAGCCCTAGGCCCACCTAGGGCAGGGAGGAAGCTGGGGGGAAAGCTGAGCCAGCCTCTCCAGGAAATAACAGGCCACGCTGCAGAGGCCAGTGATCATCCTTCTTTGGCAATGCAAGCCACCCCAGGAGCTATTCTGTGGCAGGAATTGGAAGCTCCATTTCCCAAAAACAGGGGAGGAAGAGACGGTTGACCACCAATGTCCGCTACTGATTTGTCAGTTCGGCTGGCTAAAATATAACCCTAAGAACAGCTGACCTTTGAACCTGTCCAAGTCAGAAGGAGGCTGGTAGCTGCCATTTTGACTCCACCCCCAGCATCAGGGGAAGCCAGGCTGACTGAAACTCACGGTGATGGTAGAGACCGATTTCTTTCACCCAGATTGGCCTGCAGTCCTAGCCTAGGCTTCAGCCCCACCTCTACTGGGGAGGAAGCTGGTGGGCCCTGCAACAGCCTATCCAGGTAACTGCAAGTACATTTGGCTGGCACAGACTAAATAACTGGAAGTCTACTGGGGCAACTGCGGTCATCTTGGACCTGCATTGCATAGATTGCTGCCCACATCTGCAGCTCCATCTCAGCCCCAGGCAAGGGAGAAATGGGTGTGAAGCTTCATCAGTCTCTCTGGGCAACTACAGTCTAGGCCTGCATGACTTGGATTATTCCACACAGCTGTGGTTCTGTCCCTACTCCTGGCAAAGGAGAAAGTTGGGAGAAGCTTCATTGGTCCTTGGGGCACTGAGGGCAGCTTGAGCCTCCACAGCTTATAGCACCAACTACATCCTTGGCTCCTACTACACAACCAGTAAGAAAAAAAGGGCAGGAAGCCCTAAACTAAAGAGAAAAACTGCACCCAGAATAAGTACTCTAGTAAGCCAGATGCCAAGACACCAACAAAAAATAATCCACACCAAGAAACAGGAAGATATGGCCCAGTTAAAGGAAGAAGATAAGCCTCCAGAAGACATAAAGGAATTGAGACAACTAATCATAGATGTTCAAACAAATCTCCTTAATAAATTCAATGAGATGGCTGAAGAAATTAAGGATATTAAGAAGACACTGGATGAGAACAAAGAAGAATTTGAAGGCATACATAGAAAAAATAGCAGATCTTATGGGAATGAAAGGTGCAATAAATGAAATTTAAAATACACTGGAATCATATAATAGCAGATTTGAGGAGGCAGAAGAAAGGATTGGTGAGCTTGAAGAAATGGCCTCTGAAAGTGAACATACAAAAGAACAGATGAAGAAAAGATTGGAAAAACTTGAACGAGGTCTCAGGGAACTAAACAACAGCAAGAGATGTGCAAACATGCATGCCATGGGTGTCCCAGAAGGAGAAGAGAAGGGGAAATGGGCAGAAGGAATATTTGAAGAAATAATGGTAGAAAATTTCCCAATCCTATTGAAGGACATAGATATCCATGTCCTAGAAGCACAACATACTCCTGTCTGAAAAATCCTAACAGACTAACTCCAACACAGATACTAATCAGATTGTCAAATGCCAAAGACAAAGAGAGAATTCTGAGAGCAGCAAGAGAAAAGCAATGCATAACATATAAGGAATACCCAATAAGATTAACTGCTGTGAAACCATGGAGGCAAGAAGACAGTGGTATGATATATTTAAGATACCACAAGAGAAAAACTTCCAGCCAAGGATCTTATATCCAGCAAAATTGTCTTTCAAAATTGAGGGGGAAAAAAAATACTTACCTGGCAAGGGAGATACCATGATCATGAAGGTGGTTTTCCCAGGGCGAGGCTTATCCATTGCACTCCAGATGTGCTGACCCCTGCGAGTTCCCCAAATGTGGGAAACTCGACTGCATAATTTTTGGTAGTAGGGGACTGCATTTGCACTCTCCCTGAAGAAAAAAAAAACTGAGGGCGAGTTTAGAATATTCACAGATAAACAGAAACTGAGAGAGTTTGTAATCAAGAGACCCACTTTGCAGGAAATACTAAAGGGTGTGCTGCAGCCTGAAAAGAAAAGATAGGAGAGAAGGACTGGAAGAGAGTCTAGAAATGAAAATTATATCAATAAAAGTAACTAAAAGTGGTGAAAATAAAATATGACAGATAAAACCCAAATATTCAGGAATAAACTTAACCAATGATATAAAGCACTTGTAATCAGAAAACAACAATTCGTTGTTAAAAGAAATCAAAAACAGACCTAAATAATTGGAAGAACATTCCATACTCATGGACTGAAAGACTAAATATCATTAAGACGTCAATTCTACTCAAATTGATATACAGATTCAATGCAATCCTGATAAAAATTCCACCAGCATTTTTTAAATAAATGGAAAACATGATTATCAAATTTATTTGGAAGGGTAAGTGGTCCTGAATAGCCAGAAACATCTTAAAAAGGAAAAGCAAAGTTGGAGGACTCTCATTTCTGGACTTTAAATCATATTACCAAGCTGCAGTGGTAAAAACAGCATGGTACTGGCATAAAGACAGACACATAGAACAATAGAACCAAATTGATGGTTCAGAAACAGACCCTCACGTCTATGGTCAAGTGATTTTGGACTAGCCTGTCAAACCTACCCAGCTCAGGCAGAACAGTTCATTCAACAAATAGTTCTGAGAAAACTGGATATCCATAGCAAAAGAAGGAAAGAGGACCCCTATCTCACACCTTATACAAAAATTAACTCAAAATGAATAAAAAAAACAAAATATAAAAGCAAGAACCATAAAGCTCCTAGAAGAAAATGTAGGAAAATATCTTCAAGGCCTGGTAGTAGGTGGTGGATTCTTAAAGGAGATAAGAGGAGGGCTGAGATGGACTACTGATATTGTATATAGAAGTTTTAATTAGCTTTACTGTAAAAATGTGGAAATGTACAGAGTTGATGGTAACACATACTAAGTAACAGCTGGTTTATAAATGGAGACGTGCTGAAAATAGTCTAGGGATATAAATGCCAATTGACAAAAAGCTAGGGACTGAATAGCACAGTAAAACCAGAGGTGGATGAGAATTGTGGTTGATGGTACAGGTGCAAGAGTGTCCTTTGTGAGCTAGAGCAGATGTACACCACTATTGCAGGGTGGTGGGAATGTGGAGCGGCATGGGAAAATACAACTGGAGTGACCTATGGACCCTGGTTAACAGTAATAGTGTAATATTCTCACATCTATGCCAAAGATGTACTGTGTTGATAATGGGGGAGTATGGAAAATGTGTGCCCAATGTACACTATGGACCTGGTAATAATCAGATGATATTATCTCATAATCTGTAACAAATGTTCCACCATGGTGTGGTGTGTTGATAGAAGGTGTTGTTTGGGAATTCTGTACATTTGCATGATTGTTTTGTAAGTTTACAACTTCTACATAAAAATATATTTAAAAAATAATAATAGGGCAGATTGGGGTAAAATATACCAAATGTAAGATAAGTACTATAATTAGCAGTACAAGTTTGACAATATTCTTTCATAACTTGTAACAAATGTCTCACGACAATGCAAGGTGTTGGTGGAGGGTGGATGTATGGGACCCCTGTATGATGTTATGCATGTTTGCTTTGTAAGTTCACAACTTTTACTATATACTTATTATTTATGTATGTTCATGTATAAATGATATAAAAATAATAATAATACTAATAATAGGGTGGGTTGGGGGAAAATACTTTGGTTAGTAGTAATATTTTGAGGATGCTCTTTAATCATTAGTTAAAAATGTTTAACAACAATGCAAGGTATTGGTGGTAGGGTGAGGTATGAGAGCCCTGTATAATGTTATGTATGTTTGTTTTGTAAGGTTACAACTATTGCTATACACTTATTGTTTATGTATGTTCATGTATGAGTGATATACTTCAATAAATTTTTTTTAAGTATAAAAAAAGAAAAGACAAAGTGTTTCAGACTCAACTTAAAAGGAAAATGGAGCACAAAGAGATTTTATCAGCAATCAAATTAGCAAAAGAAGGAACTAAAATTCATCTATAATCACACTTTACAGGGGAAACCACTCTAAATATTTTATTATTTATCTTTTCAGTTTTATCCTAAGGGCAAATAAACATTTTTATATAAAAATGGAAACATATGTACATGTTTTATAACTTTTTTCACTTAAAAAGATCATGAATATCTTTTTGTATCACTAAATCTTTCTCAAAGTGTTGCTGTCAGAATTTAACAAGATAATATATATAAAGTGAATACAGATAGCTAAAATATTTATTATTATATCATGTGTATGTATAGTATTTCATTGTTTGGTTATAACATAATTTATTTAACCAGATTGCTATTTTTGGACATTTTGGTTGTTTCCAGTTTTTTGTTTTTCTATACATAGCTTCAAGGAATATTTTAGAGCCAAATATTGGCACATACCTAATATCTTGCTGCACAACTTGGCTATTCATTTGTTTCTATCTGTTTTCTCCATGGACTGTACCCAAATTTTCATCTCACATTAGCTCACTCTGATTGTGAATATCCTTATTTGCTTCCTGGGTACTCAGCCCCTGCCTTTATTCTTCCAATATCTGCTATCTGGTCTATCCACTAGGCTAAACTCTGATTTTCCCAGTCCAATATTAACCATTCACAGAGGATTAGAAATGTGGCCCACACACATCTCATACAGTGCCACCATATATTATGAAAAAGTCTACAAGCTTAAGCCCTGTCTTACCCACTAGATTATAAATTCTTTGATGGTAGATCTTTCTTTATGTCCCATACAGTTTTTAGACAATGCAATCATAATACTGACGATATTAATAATTTTTAAACTATACTGAGTTTTTGCTATGTCCCTAACACCATGTCAAGAGTTTTATAACCATTTCCCATTCAATTCCCACAACAAATCTTTGCAATATTATTATACCCCTGTTTTTTCATATGAGATAAGAAAACTGAAGCCTAAGAGAAAACAATGCTGGCAATATATTTAAATCGGGTTAATAAATACTTGCAATAAGGAAAAAAAATAATTTCTATTTTCTTCCAGAGTCTCAAAGACTGTCTCTGCATCTCTGTAATTTTTTGCTCTTTTTCCTCTAAATAAGTTACAAAATATCAGAATGCCATAAATAAGAATATTCATCTCACTTAGAAATTTCAAATTTTCGGAATCAGGAAATTCCTATGCCTCAAAATATATTTTTTTAAAAAATGTATCTCTAGCCATATAGCGCTCCTTATAAATCATGCATGTGTTTTTTAAGATTCCATTACTATAGTAAGATCTTGTTCCTGCCATTGAATAAGAAGAAAGCAAGTTTATGAGAAAGTGCATTTTCCTTTTCTAGCTAATAATAGTCTTCTGATTGTTGACCCAAACATGTTGGTTTATGGACCTGTATTTCACCGCACATAAATATTGCACAAGCTAAAGTCCTGACATTGATGCCAGAGTGAAATGTAAAAATATGCAACGCTTCATCCTGTTGATTTTCTGGCAAAGATAGAAGAGAGATATGTGTTTGATTAGAAAGTGAAAATGAAATCTTGTTGTCTGTGAAGGTGGATAACTCTTTCCCCTGCCAGAGAATTGTACTCCCTACCTACAATACTTCTTGGAAAATCATGGCTCTCCTGTGTTTGAGAAGTACCATCCTTTTTGGCCTAGCATGAAGCTTGGGGAAGAGAAGGGACAGAAGACACCCCTATAGCTAACCAGTGCAATGGGATCAACAATAGTGACCATCTCAGCCCGACAGTGACACTGGCTTTGCCCCTGACGTTGATTATAAAATATTCTTTGTTATATCTGTCCCAAGGGGCTAGTGTTCACATATGATTTCATTTAAGATGAAGATTTATTCCAGGTACTTCTCAAGATAATGCCAGTAAATCCTGGAAAATCTCAGTATTGGGTTATTATAAAAATTAGAAAAACCAACAAAAAAGATCCAGAATTAAAGACGCATAGGGATCCCAGAGGACACACGGTCCTACCCTGCCTCACAGCCCCCGTGCACTCCCTGCCTGAATATAAGATGCACATGCTTAATATTCAGGTGGCTACTGGAGACAGTGAGTCATCTTGGGAGGAGTGAACTTAGACCAAGAGTATAATTGTAATTCTCTATATATTCAGGAGGAGGGGGAAAAAAATAAGTAAAACTTGAAGGAAGACATATCAAAAAAATATCAGCTGGATTTTGTCTTCTAAGTCCTCACCAAATCAAAATTCAGTTTACTAGAATATAAATTCAAAGTCCAAGTTCAGAAATGGCATCAGCAATGTACAGTAGTGACCTAGCAAGCTCAGTACTTATGGATGAGTACACTGTATTCTGGTCTCTCCTCCCCTAAGCAAGCCTGTATTTCTGAGTGAAGCAAACCTGTCCCATCAAAGTTAATTAATATTTTGATCATCTTTCCCAAGTGTGGAACTGCTAATGGGATCACCCAGTAGTCAATTAGAATTGGTCATAAAGTTACCCAAAGAGATCCAATGACCATGTCTCCATTTGTGCATTTCTATAACCACAGTCTACGTTTCTGAAGCTCTAAGTGTTTACTTATTACAAAAGAATGACAATATCTACTTCTCCAGGGTGGCAATGAACTCGTTAGTAATGGCAGGGGAACGTAGCAAACATTTCTTATCTTCAATGATGAGTGTCTCGAAGAAAAATAAATTATTTAAATCATAGAGTCAGCATCAATGGATTAAATTCCCACTGGATTCAGAGACAGAGTTTGGATGCATGTTACTTCAAATTCATAATTATCACTGATATCAAAAATATATATCCAGCTGGCGAATTGTAAATAGAGTGACCAACTCTTTCAAGTTTTGCTAGGGCTGTCCCAATTTTAAACTGAAATCCCACTTCCCATGAACCCCCTCAGTTGTGAAAACTGGGATGGTTGGTCACCCTTGTTTCAACACAAAGAAAATAAAAATATATTACAGGCCTCTATTTTGTCCATCTTGAAAATCTGTACCTTCCTGGTAGACTTACATGCATGCATAAATAATAATAGTACCAGACAGATGTAGAACATTCAATGAAACACACTAATATTCATTTCTTTGCATAACCCGTTGTGTAATAAGCTTTGTGTAATAGGCTTGTAAAGAAGATGAGCAGTATATTGTCCTCATTTTACAGATCAGAAAACTGAGGGCAGAGAGGTTAAGTAACTTTCTCAAAGTCAATTCCTTAATTAGAACAAGAGCAAAGCCTAGACTGCTATAACAAAGAGACCAAATAACACAGTGACCCAAACCTAATATATTTTTATTTTCTCTCCACTAACAAGTACTGAGATAGGCAGTGGGCTAGGAGAAGTAGCTCTGTTCCATGCGCTCATTCAGGGGCCCAGGTTCGCTCTACGTTGTTGCTCCACCATCCCCTACAATGTTTGGTGGAAGCTGGCTCCCCAGTATCACATCAGTGTTCCAACTCATAAGAAAGAGTAAAGATTACTGGTGAAGGGTGGGCAATTTCCTTTAAGGAGGTGATGTTGATATTCTGCTCACATTCTACGTGGGAGAACTTAGTCACTTGCCTACACCTAGATTCAAGGGTTCTGGGCAACATAGTCTCAATCTCGATAGTGAAGTGTCCCACTCCTCTATTTCCAAAGGAAGAAAGAGGAAATGGATGCTTGGAGACAGTTGTCTCCCATGGTTAAATAACTGGTGTTTGGCATTGCTGGGATCAAAGCCCAACTCCGCCTGATTCTAAAGGCCATACTTCTTCCCCCATGCATTGTTACCCATAGAACTAATTTTGTTGTTTTGCCAGGAAATATGTGAGCCAGTGAAAGCACTTCTCAGAGCTTATCATAAGGAAAACAAGTCATTCTGAGCTCCCACAAACCAGCTTTCCTTCCAACTTATCCTGAGTAAGGCTTAAACAAACTATACCCTTTCACTTAAAATCTGACAGAGCTGTGCCTCTAGAGTGTGAAGTGAAACCCAAGGCCTGTCAACTTTAAAGTGTGATGTTTACACAAAGATGTGAGAAGCCGAGAGCACAGTGTGTCTGCTGGGGAAATAGCAAAGCATCATGGATAGTTTCTGCAGCCAAGTCACCCAGAAATGAAGGGGTGATGAGGCAAGTAGGCACACCCATAAAACAAAACCTACCAGTACCATTAAAAAGGAAGCAGCTTAGGATTTAGCTCCTGCTGCTGCCTTTACCTGGAAAGACTATTCCTGATTGGAAAGCAGCTCTGGTTACTCTTTAGCTTCTTCAATTGCTTTTGAAGGTAACATGAGCCTGAAGATGGTATTTCACTTTGAGTTTATCCTAGCTTCTGTTGCTTCTGGATAAATGTAATTTACACAAGACAAAGCTATCTGTTGTCACTATTACCCTCATCCCGTTTGGTTTTCTCATTAATCGAAGCAGCTTCCAGCTCCTTCCCCTCACTTCAGCCTCTTCACCGAGTCCCTTAGAATTCTGGCTTCTAACACCAGCTTTTAGCATGCCTTATTTGAGTAAGGACTCAAAAAGTTTGGGCCTGCAAAAGTTTCACTCCTTGATAAAGGATAATGCAAATCAGAAGTGAACAACTTTGTTGCTGGGAATTATATCAAGAAAGAATGTTTATTGGCTGCATTTTTTTTTTTTCATTTAAAATTAATTTAGCTTTTGGAGTCTTATGGAATAAATGTGTTTTCTTACAACATTGCCTACACACATGCACACGCACACACAGCAGATGAGGATTACACTATGGGATGGCGAAGGGTGACAAACGTCATAGAAGAAGACTGAGTACATGAAACAGAACTGCCCATCCACCCCTGCACATCCACCTACCTCCAGACTGTTATTTGAGAGATTATTTTTTAACCACTTAAATGCCAATATCTGGGCATATGTGAAACACAAATACAGAGTCAGCTTTCTAATCTCTCTTTCTAAAATTAGATCATAGGTTCTATCTCAAAGCTGGGCAAGCTGCATGTGATCCTCTGGTCATGCACTGCTTGCACTGCTACTTATGATTATAAAAGGAAAAAGCAGACCATTCTCCTAAGAAACAAAAAGACTTTCTGACTTAAATCAGAGAAATGAACACAAGACCAGTCAATATTGCTTAAGGATTCACTTTTTACAGGTAGATCCTAGTGCTAGGCAGGCTTCTCGATTTGAGCTCAGGAGACAACAAAGCTGCTCACAGCAGCCAATATGCACCCCACACATCCTTGACTCACAGTGCTAGCTCATTCCAACTTCCCCTGCCTGGAAGTTCTACCACTTCTCATGTCAGTCTTCTGGGAAGGTTCTCATCTCCATACTTTCGTGAGTGACTAATTCTTAGCTAAGCCCTTCCTTACTAGGAGCTAGCTGCAACCACACACACCTTGGATCAGAGTAATTGAAGGATATTTCCCAAGCCAAATGACTCTGTGCAAAAACATTATTTATTCTAAAAGAAGAGGTTTAGCAAAGTCCAGGTGCCATGGCCAAAGACCTTTCCTCCTTGCTGCTTCCCAGTTCTATTCACGCTTCTCATGCATTTCCAAGGAAACTTCATCTGCAAGTTTCATATCCATTTATAGTTGACTCATGCAAAAATTATTCCATCAGGGCTATTGGGTAACCAGCAGAATCATGTGAACGTTTTTATGTTGACCTAGAAAATTGGATTTTCCTAAGCTGTAGAAGGACCATGGAATCTCCCAAGAATTTAAAGTTCCATCTGAAAATTCAAATCCCAGATATAACCAATTCCACATATAGTTTGTTTAAAAATAAAATACCGGTCTATATTTCCTAACTGGATTCTCACACATTAGGGACTATTTTCCACCTTCCCATTTTACCAAAGAGGTACCTAAGACTGTAAGAAATAGTGCCTACAGCTCTTGGGCCAAATTCAGTCCCCTGCACCTGTTTTTGTAAATAAAGTTTTATTGGAACACAGTTGCAGCCATTCATTATATATCATCTATGGCTGTTTTTGCTGCAATGGCAGAGTTGACTAGTTGCAAAAGAGACCATAGAGCACATAAAGCTCAAAATATTTATTTTCTGGCCCTTTACAAAAAAAGTTTGCCCACTCCAGCTCAGAGAAACTGCATGACTTTCCCAAAATCATCTGGAGGCAATTTTCCTTAAGGAGTTGAGCCTTATGAATTTCCTAAGGGAAGTAAGATAATGTCTCTATCCCAGAGCATCTGACTCTTTCCACTCTGTCACATGCCTCTCCAAGTGCTGGACTCTAGAAAGCTCCCTGGCTGAGCTAGTAGAAAGGCAGGCCAAACCACAATTACAGAGGATCACAAGGAGGAAAAACCCATTGCTGTACAGGCCAAAGAATATAATGAATAAAGAATGGCTACCCAACTGATGGCAAAGCTCTTCTTTGCAAGCTATAGAAAAGATGTGTGCACCTAAAACTCTTCAAAATGGCAATCCTGACATTGGGCCACAGGTAGGCCAAGCTCTTACCCTTGAAGAAGAGACAAGTTATGACATACCATTCTTAGAACTTTGAGTGTCTGGTGTTTTGTGTCGTAACTGTTATGGCCACTGCTGCTGTTTTGTTTTGGTTAGTTGGTTGTTGTGGCTTTTAAGCCTACTTAGTAAGTTGAGTCCTACATTCATAGAAGGATAATGGCTGCTTATTTATCATCTGGGTGACCCTCAAATGTGGAAAAAGCCAACTGGAAATGGTAACTACTTTTGTAAAAATCTACTTTTGTAATGCGTCTGGTAGTTCTGTAGAGTTATTTGGTTTTGTTTGTTTGCCTGTTAGTTTGGGGGTTTGCTTTGTTTTTTGTTTGTCTGTTTGGTTTGTTTTGTTTGCATATTGAGGTTGAGGGGGAGTTAAACAGCAACCAAGCCAAGTGTTCTCCAGTAATCTCAAACATACCCAGTGCTCTGCCACAGACTTTGGAAATATGATTGGAAAAATATGTACTCAAGTATGTACTGTTCTTGAAGGATTTCTTTACCGCATCAGACACAAAATTGTACTCATTCAGCTTATGGGTAAAGGATTATCATGTCACAGCTGGTTTGGAAGTCTCCAGGAATGCGTGCATGTTGACACCTTTGTTTTGTTTGCAAGGTTTTTAGGTTTGGTGCCTTTTCATTTGTTGTTTTTTTTCCATATGATTTTGCTGTAGTTATATATTTGGTTTTTAGTGGAGTATTTTTGAAGGGACTATCCTTTGGTGGGTATGGTGACCTGGGAAAGAAAGAATAACAAAGCCTTTCCAATCCCCCTACCCCGACGGCTCTGAATTACAACCTAGAGAGTCTGTGTCTTCCAGGAACTGCTTCTCCCCAATGGTTAAAAGTGCAGATTTGGTCAAGGAGTTACCTGGTGAGAGCGCGGCAAACAAGAGTGTTAAGTAGTGCTTCTGTGGATCTCTGCCCTGGGAGTCATCCTCTTCCTTTGTCTTAAATCTTTCCCAAAATATATTATCAGACATATTATAGGACAGGGTATCTTATATCCCCAGGGCAATATGATCTCACAGGTACAGCTGCAGAACAAATTTGTAATTTAGAGATTAAGGAACTCTCCCATGAGGAAGCAAAAAAGGATAAAGAGATAGAAAATATAAAATAGCATTTTAGAGATATGAGAAAAGGAAACAGAAGTGTCTACATCTGGATAATATGATTCCCAGAAGGAAAGATAAAATAAAGAGAAGAAAATATTGGAAAGAAAGAATGGAGAGTAATTTCCTGGTAATAAAACAAAATAAAAGACCTGAAATTAAAAAGGCTCATAAAGTGCCAAACAAAAGATATAAGGAACAGTACACATCTGCCTGTCTAGAAATTATGGTGAAATTTAAGATTATCAAAGACAAAGCAAAAATTCAAAAGCTTCTAGAGAGAAAGAACAGAAAATTCAGGTGAAAATGATGGAGATAGAGATAGTGGGATGGATTTAAGACATTCTGGGGGGTTTGAATTGAGAAATTATTACTGGAATGGATGGTGGGCAGGGAGTGAGGGAAAGGGAGAATTAATGAATCCTGAAAGGGAGAACATGGCTGGAGAGAGATTTGTAGAGCAACTGAATTGTTGGGAAAACTCCAAAGGAATGGAGAAGTACCACCACAAAACTTGAAGCTTTACAAAGAGTCCTTCAAAGCGAGTTTTGCAATGCTGAAAGAGAGGTATATGAACATGTCTGTAGACTGTGGACACCCGTAGCAGTCCGGATGTGAGAGCTCGTGCAACTGTAAAGGCTAGTGTCACTGCCTTTGCTGCCAGTGCAGGACATTCTCATCCTCAAGTGGCTGAGCTACCCAGAACAGAAGAGGTCCTTGGATTCAATATTATGGGGGGAGGGAGAACCAAACTCTCCAATCTGTAGAGCTCAAATAATGCCAGGTGGTATTGCTAATAGACATGGGGGTCTCAAACAAGACCAACTTCTTTCTGTTAATGGAGTAAGCATTGAAGGAAAGTATCATTAAAAAGCTGTAGAACTGCTGAAAGCAGCTCAAGGAAAGGTTAAATCAATAGTACAACATACACCCAAAGTCTTAGAAGAAATGGAGTCATGTTTTGAAAAAAATGAGATTAGCAAAATGCAGGCAACAGACCTAAAGTAGTTCAAAACTTTATATTCCATTTTGCTTTCAGCTAGAGAAGGTTTACTTGTGACCTCCTGTGGGCCGCAATGCCAATGATTGTAAAAAACAAAACCTTCCCATGAAGTTCTCCTTGTCATTTTATAAATGCCTATTTTAGCATCATGTGTGGATTCAGAGATGCATCACTTTTGTCTGACAAGAGTAAGTAAAAGATGACGAGGGCAATTCTGTCCCTGCTGTTTTGACAGGTCTTTTCCAAATGCAGATTTTGTCATAAAGTTGTTATAGACTTTTAAAAATGCTTTCTTAATATTAAAGTGTACTTTCTTTAAAAAAAAAAAAAAAAAGAATGAATTCTGGACTTCACGCCAGAGCAACTGAGTAAATGTCATTGCTATTTTGTGTTGGGGAACATAGAAGGATGAGAGAGATTTGGAGGACAAACTAGATATACTACACTTGAGATATCTGTAAGACCTCCAAGTAGAGATACCATATAGACAGATTTATGGATCTGGAGTGCAGATTCAACGTTTGGGCTGGTGATATAAATCTGATATAACTAAAATGGCATGGGTAAGAGAATTGTGAGGGAAAATAAGGAGACTCAGGACCAATCCCTGAGGAATCCTATGAGGTAAAGCAAAGTCCTCAATCCAGCTGCACATTAAAATCACACGGGGAACTTTAAAAGGATCAATGATTCCTGGGAGACCCTGATTCAGCTGGTCTGGGATAGGACTTTTTGAAAGTTCCCAAGTGATTCCAATGTGCAGGCCACATAGAGCTTTAATACATGAGGAGACTCCAGCAGAGGAGAATGAGAAAGAATAACCTAATAAGTAATGTGGAAATAACAAGCATATGTTGAGAAAGCCATGAGAAGACAGCGTTTCAAGAAGGAGAGGGGTCAACTGTACCAAATGCCCCTGAGAAGTCAAATAAGAGGAGGAGGGAGAATAGACATTGGAGTTGGAAACATGGAGGTGCTTGGTGATTTGAGCAAGAAGAGTTTTAGTCCTTGAATTTAGAACAGGGGTTCTTAACCAGGGGTCCACGGACCCCCAAGAGGTCCGTGGAAAGATTTCAGGGGGTCCGTGTGCTTGAATTGAAAATTCAAAGAAACATTATTCTTGTGGGGCTTGTTGGTGTGGGTATGATATATTTATTAAATAATACACAGTATAGTGTGGACTTAGTAAGGGGCCTGACTGGCAAAGGGGTCCGTGGAACAAAAAAGGTTAAGAACCCCTGCTTTAGAGGATCTATGGAGCTGGGAAGGTTATCAAGAGATTATCTCAATTACCAAACCTGGGCTGCAAGCTTGACTTGGTGCCAAAACACCCATGTAGTCCTGGCAGCTTCTTAAACACCCTCTACCCAAGCTCAGGATTGATCCCAGATTTGGAACTGGGAGATGGAGGGTAACATCAAATATGTGGGAAGGAAGGTTACAAGGACCAGGAAGTATGCAAGTCAACAGGCTTAGAAGAAAAGAACAAATTATTACTAGTGGTCAGTTTTCCATGGGATTGGAATAGAAGTATAAATGAAAGATTATTCATCCAAAATGGGGTTTATGGACTCGTAAATTAATTTAACAAATATTTGCAAACTACTATGTTCTAGGCTTTGAACAGGTGACAGAATAGAGCAGATTAGGGGTGCCATATTTAGCAAATTCATACACAGGACACCAGTGAAATCAGAATTTCAGATAAACAACAAATAAATGTTTAGTGTAAATATGTCTCATGCACTATTTGGAAACTACTTACACTAAAAACATTTTTTCACTATTTATCTGAAATTCAAATTTAACTGAGTGTGGTAGTTTGAGATTGTATTTACCCTAGAAAATCATGTTCTTAATGCTGGTCCATTCCTGTGGGTGTGAACTTATTGTGGGTGGGACTTTTTGATTAGGTTACTTCAGTTACGAGTCTTTTGATTAGATTATTTTGACTGGGGTGTAGCCCAGGGTGGGTCTTAATCCTTTTACAGGAGTCCTTTAAAAATAGGATGAATTCAGAGAGATACAGAAAGAAAGCCACTGAAGCCAGAAACCAAAAGCAACAAAACCCCAGAGAGAAGGGAGAGACCAGCAGACGCCCGCCATGTGCCTTGCCATGCGACAGAGGAGTCCAGGGTCACCACAGCCTGTCTTCAGGAAGAAGGCATCACTGGATAATGCCTCAGAACTTGTAAGTTAATAAATCCCCATTGTAAAAGCCAACCCATTTCTGGTATATTTTGTCAGCCTCGCAGGCTAAGACACTGAGTGTCCTTTATTGTATCTGGCAGCCTAGACTAGAGAATGGAAAGGTAGACTGACCTTAGCAAATTAACATTATCAGTTTCAGATGAATTCAAATTGGTCCAGAGGTCCATGACCTGTAGGACTTTGTAATTCTATGGGAAACAAAATGAGTGGAGCCCGAGACACTGGTGAGCAGGTACCCGTGGCTCAGCCAGTCAGGGCCCCTGCAGCCAGCCTCATCTCCAAGCACCTCTGCCCCTCCCTCTTCCTCTTGGGTGTTCAGAAAGTCACCTGCAGTGAGGAAAATTAGAAATAGTAAAATGTTTTCATTCTTGTGAAAAACTATCAGCTAGTTAGAAAATAAACATCAGTTAAAGTGGAAGAAGCCATTCCTTGGAACATGAAGCAATACACAAAAAAAGCAAAATTTTCTCAACAGAAAGATGACTCAGAAAAAGAGCGCTCCCACACAAACCTGCCCGTGAGTATGGATTTGGGGTTTCAGAAAGGTTTGGGGACATGGTACCTCAAGAATATCAGTGATCCTATAGCTGGGGTACAAAGGTTTCTGAAAGAGTCGACTTCCAGATAATGTGGAGATATATGGCTAGGTCCCATTAAATTTTTGTCACTAACTGAAGCTTTGGCTACACAAAAGCAAGCATTCAGATAAAATTTCAGACATAAAGCCCCTGGATCATTACTGTGCAGCAAAGCCCAGCACCTGTCTGAGAATAACAACATCTAATACTAGTCAAGTGTTTATTATGTGGCAGGGTCCTCCCTATATGCTTTATATATATTAACCCATCTAATCCTCTCAAGTACCTTTGGTATGGGTCTATTATAGTCCACATTCTACGGGCAGGGAAACTGAGACACAGAGGGGTCAAGTTACTTCCCCAAGTTCACACAGCTAGTGAGCCGCGGAGCCAACGTTTCACCCCAGGCTGTCTGAATCTGTACATTCAACCACTGGTCCTTTCTGCCTCTGTCTCAGGAGTAAGGAAGACGTTGCATTTATCACAGACTATTCTCACAGCACATAGTCTAAAATTGACTCTGGTTAGCAAATCAACTGCCAGCTTTCTCTCAGAGCTTACCCAGCCTTCTCTTGGAGCTTAACCAGCCTTCTCTTTGAGACAGCTTGCCCTAAGGCTGTGGTTCTCAAAGTGTGGTCCCCAGACCAGTAGCATCTGGGGACAAATTAGAAATGCAAATTCTTGGCCCCAGACCTACTGAATCAGAAACTCCAGGGGTGGGACAGCCATCTGTGATTTAACAACTCTCCTGTGACTCTGATGTATGCTAAACTTTGAGAACAGTTGTCTAAAGTTATACCCTTATCCCACTGTTTCTGGACACCTTCCTTTGAACTGATTCCTTGTATTCAGTTTTGGGAAAAGAGAGATTTCTTAGGCAAGATGGTAGAGAGGAAGTTACTACGCTCTGTCTTCTAGAATGCTTTTACCTGAAACTTATTACCTATCAGAGCTCAGAGACCTTGAATGATGACTAGAGTTCACATTGACAAGATGCCCCAAGAGGAACAAAGCATTAGTGGTGACAATGTCCTTCTAGTATTTTAATTGGGGAAAGCCATGAAAGAGTCAAAAATTTAAAGTCAAATTTCTAAATTCTTAATCAGCTGATTTCTCCTTTTAACCTACTGATTACTACCCCTCCAGCTTGACACCAATATAGCATCTTTCTCTCAAGTCATTGAACTTTCTGAGAGCAGCATCCATTTCTTGTTTTTCTTTGTATGCTTCCCCACCACTGAAACAATGTCTGGCTCATAATAGGTGCTCAGTAAGTGGCTCTCAAACATAATTGCAACTCCTAGTCACCAGTTCACACAGATGTTCCACAGTCTGCTGTAAATCAAACTATGAAATTAGCATTTTTTTAACCCACTTCTACCTTTGGTTACTTTCTGTCTCTGGGGAAGGGAGTTACTATAGAATTCACAATATAATTTGGGGAGGAGACCATTTCTTCACAAGACACAAGTAAAGTTCTGGCCAAAGATCATGATTTATTGAGCACTGGGAGAATCTGATCACTACATATTTATAGCAGTAGCTGGAGATAAGTACATTCAGGAAAGTGCTACTGAAATGTGTTTCCTTCATTTCCTTGACAGCAAAAGGAAGCAATGAATGCTTTAAATCACAGGAAATATTTAGAATATGAAAGACAAATGGAAGTCACATCTTCCTCAACCTGTAGAATGGCCAATATTTTACAAGGTTCACCAAGAGTTTGTGAGAAATTTTGATCCCTCTTCCTTCTACTTCTAGAAGAATCCATAGGGCCTCTCATTTGTTTATCAGACTCTGGTAAGAAGCTATCACAAAAGAGGCAAATTTGATATCAAATGCATGGCCACTGCTTAAAAGCAAGCTCATTATTTATACATCTCTTGTTGATCTAGGACCTAAAAGGTATTTTAAAGGTATCCAGCCCAGTGTTAATCCTAGACCCCTTATTTTCACCTCCACTCCAGCCCTTGAAACCACAATCTTAAAATAAAACATGGCTTCACCCTGAGTTCTACTCTTTTTAATATTTTTATAGCAAAAAATCAAATAGTATAGAAGTTTATAAGAAGAAACTCCCCCCATCACTCTAGGCTCCCATGTTCTTAGAATAACCACTGTCAACAGTTACAATTTTTTTCTACAAACATACTCCTATGTGCATGCACACATTTTCATACATTGTACACATATATGTGCATGTGTTTTTCAAATGCTATTTATACTAGGTATTTTATATCAGGCTTTTTTCTCTCACATTGACCACCTACCTCTAAATTCAGACTTTTAACTACCTATTCCTCCTTTTTAAAATCCTTGTAAAATCATTTTTAAATAACTACAAAAAACATAAGACATAGGGGAGTGGGTGTAGCTCAGTGGTTGAGCACCTGTTTCCCAAGTATGAGGTCCGAGGTTCTGCCTTTTTAAAAAAGTAATATATAAATGCATGCTTTGAACATTTCTAATGAAGAGTATATAGAATAAAACAAATGAACACTTTTCCCTTCAAACCCATCCCAATCCCACATTATTTCCAGAAGTAACCACTATTAATAGTTTGATGTATATCCTTCCAACCCTTTTTTGTATATTTGTGGGCATTCTAAAGAGAAATTGAATCATTTGGGAACTTGCCTTTTTCATTTAACAATATATCTTGGAGATTTTTCTACTTTAGTACATACACTTCAGCCTTTTCATCACTGTATAGTAATCCAAAGGACATACATGGAAGGGGACAGTCCTGGCACAGCCTGCCACTTTTCCCTGGGACCCACAAATACATCCTGTGCTTAGGACCAAATGTGTCAGCCTCAAGGCCTGGAGCGATAAAACACAATACCCTAGAAGATAAGAGGACTGCCAAAACATTCCTTCCCCTATTGTCCCGAGCACAGATAAACACACCTGGAGACAGTCTGACTCAGGTGGGCACCCAGCTCACACCCGAGCGGTATATCTGTCCCTGGTGGGGAGCGGGGTTCCTCCACTTGCACACACACACACACACAAGAGAAGGGTGCTGCGTATAGAACACCTTCCCGCATCAACCACAGATGGAGACCCACTGGCTAGGGGGGCTGGACACCCACGAGTGAAGCTGAGCTTGTTCTGTCCCTTCTTTATATGAGTAAAACCTTGCGCCATGCAGTGCCCTGGGAGCCGGGCTTCTGTTGGCAACCTCGACACCTGCCAACTGTGGAGCAGGTATGTTCCCCTAGGACTGAGTTCCTGGTGGCAGGTATTGTTATGCTCTTGCCACCCTCTATATGGTGAGACTCTGGCCCTGGAGGTGGCAATAGTGTCTCTCTTTCTGACTGACACACCAGAATTTCCCTAAACATTGGTGGATATTTTGAACCATTTCCAATATTTCAATCACACAAAGAGTCTTCTTAAACTACTTAAAATGAACATTCTTCGATATTTATCTTTGCCTACATATGTGGATATGAGTTTTTCTGTATGATAAACACCTCGAGACGGATTTTAAATTTTCATAGCCCATAGTCAAGTTGAACTCCAAAAAGGATATGTCCCAATTTACAGTCTTATAGATTCTCTATGAGATTGCCCATTTC
>JAQZBX010032631.1:0-25762 GCA_029593785.1 Cabassous unicinctus
CTGTTTTCTAATTTACAGCAAGACATGACTCTGCTTAGATTGCACCTGCTAAAGTCTATGTACTTTTATCAGAGCATTTATCATACTATTAACTCTTAACATCTCTATCACTAAGCTCTTTAATATTTCTTAGCAAATCATTAGTTGTAGTTGAGCCTCAATATCATATTGAATCAATAACTGAAGTAAAGATTTTCAGATGACTTTGGTTACAGACCAGAACTGTAAAAAGTAGAATAGCTGTAAATGCGGCCAGAAAGATAAAAAGAAGCAGTTCACAAAGGGATTTATGCTTTGATAAGAGATTTATTGTTTTACTCCATACATGATGAAGAGTCCTTGACAGGTTTTGAATAAAGGGAGTTACAGATTTCAATTTGGAAATAATACTTCCCCAATATCAGATAGGTTAGAAAGGAAAACCTGAAGACAGAGAAGTGATAAGAGGCTACTTCAGTAGTCTAAATGAGCAATGACAAGAACTTAATTTAAGATCATGGGAAAGAATAAGAATTTATAGATATGAGAGAAAAATACAGAAAATTGGTGATAGGATTTAATGGATTTAGGTGTGAGGGATGCGGGAGAAAATGAGCCTGAGTCATTTTGACATATCCTTCTTTGCTGAATGAATGAATGCAAGAATTAATGAATTAGTTCAGTTATGAAAAAATATGGAATGAAGTGTCTAGTTTCTGTCTTGAATAACTGTATAATACCAGTAGTCCTCACCAAAATAGGAAACACAATAACTATAATGACATGATAGCAATAAAATGCTTATTTTGTCTTATGTACTGTTCTAATTGTTTGCTATGTATTATCTTATTTTATTCTCATAATGGCAGTAAGAAAAAAGTAATATTATTTTCTCCATATCAAAGATGAGGATACGATGCTGTTGAGGTGAATTGCCCAAGGTCACACAGCATATGGTAGAAACAGAATTGAAGCTCTCATTCTGTATCAAGACCCCTAACTCAGACCCACCATACCATACTACCCTTCTCATAATCGTATGCTAATTTCTGTTTGAGGACCTATTGAGTAGCAGTTATATTAGGGAAATCCATACTGAAATGTCCACTTAAAAGTGAAAAAAGGGGGAGGAGGTGGAGGAGTCTGGCCCTCAAAGAGAGTAATTATCTAAGCCAGAGTTACAGACTTGGAAAGCTGCTCTCTTTTTTTTTTTCTAGGCATTTGTAGAGTATTTATAAGGTATTTCATATAATTGAAGAAATACTTGATATTTGAAGAAAAACAAGCAGAACTTCAGCAGTCACCCTGGGATTTTTATCAGGGGTTTCTTTGAATTTCTCTTTCCCTGCTCTCTTTGTTAAGCTATCAGCCTTGTTTGGCCCCAGCTATTAGCCTCCATTAATTTCCTGCTGTTTGCTCTATCACTTTTGACAATATTTTAGGGCACAAATTGCACCACAATCAGATAAATAAATTTGGGCCCACTTGCAAGGGTATTCTTTGGGGCTTGCTCTGACCCCAGCATGTCTCATCTTAGTTGTTTCTATCACTGGTTCTCTTTCTTAAATTTCTAGCTGTCTACAGTCTAGCTTTTTTTACATATATATATATTTTTTTTTTTAACATATATTTTTTATTAGAGAAGTTGTGAGCTTACAAAACAATCATGTATAATGTGCAGAATTCCCATACATCACCCCTCCACCAACACCTTGCATTGTTGTGGAACATTTGTTACAGATTATGAAAGAACACGATCAGACTATTACCACTAGTTTAGCTTTTTTGCTATCCTGGAGCTACCAGTTTCCTTGTAATTGTTTACCACAAAAATCTCCAGTTTTTGGTAGTACCCTTAGGCTTAAACTTTTTCACACTCTATTTTAAGTAAAGTCAGTTCCTCTGGAAAGAGCTACAGAGCTCTCTGTTCTTATGGCCTACATCTCCCACTGGGCAAAACCTGTGAACCAGGGTTTTGGAGCTGGGGTAGGGAGAGTGGTCTGCTTCTCTCTGAGTGACATCCCTGCTTTATGAACCAGGTGCTGGGTGAGGGCAGTAACCTCTGGTTTTGGGTTGTCTCTCCTAGCATGGAACCCCCACCCTAGCAGTAAGCTAGAGTGATGGCACACCTGGGGACAAGCTTCCACCCTATAGGAGAGGGCTTGGTGGAGGAAGCGGGCTCTGGACCTCTCAGCCACTCATGCCTGAAATAGGGCTTTTGCAACAGAGAACTAGGCAGGGTGTGATAGTGGAGGTGGAGATGAGGAATGCTGGAGGCCTGCTCCTCCTGGGGAGACACCTTAGCCCTAAACTGGAAGCATGGGAAAAAGGAAACCCTGTGTTCTTGGCTGCACCAGCCTGTAGTAGAGCTTTTATCACAATGAGCTAGGGATGGGGCTGGTGGGAGAGGGGTTTGGCTGGGTCTTGTTAAAATGCCACAGCCTCAACTACCACAGCCTCTTGCTGCTCTTACTAAGATATAGTAGATTTTCTTGAATGCATGTTTATCAATTGAGGCAGTTTGATATTATTTATGAATTCCAAAAAGAGATATTGATTATGTTTGTAAACTGGTCTGTTCCTCTGGGTGTGATACCTCTTTGTATTAAATTCAGAGATTTCACTTTTACTTTATTAAATCAAGATTAGGGCTTTCATTGACCACGTCATTAGGGTGACTCACTTTGAGTCCCCACCCCCTTTGTGGGCTATATAAATGGACAATCACAGAATAAGATGCATACAGAGGAAGAGAGACAGCTCCATTGGCAAGGCAAAGGCCCCAGGAAGAAAGATGAGCCATTCACCTGATAGTTTACAGCTGACCTTGTGAAGAAAACAGTGCAGCTGAGCCCAGAAAGAAAGGCTCCCTGGGAAGGAAACGAGCGTTATGCCAGCCTACAGTTGAGATCAGAAGAAGGTGGACCCACAGAGCCTTAAGAGGAAAGAGGAAGTCTGAACCCTCACAGATATCAGCAGCCGTCTTGCTTCAAAACATGGCAACAGGCATTTGGTGAGAAAGTACCTCTTATGGTACCTTGAGTTGGACTCTTTAGGGCCTTGTGACTGTAAGCTTCTACCCCAAATAAATACCTTTTATAAAAGCCAACAGGGAAACTTATGTGGCTCAAGCAATTGGGCTCCCATCTACCATATATGAGGTCCAGGGTTCTATTCCTGGGACCTCCTGGTGAAGGCAAGCTAGCCTGCGCGGCGTGCTGGCCCAAATGGAGAGCTGGTGCAACAAGATGACACAACTAAAAAGGATCAGCTGAATGTTTAATATCCCGGTGGATCACTGCTCTAAGAGAAGCCGGGATTTGAACTAGGGACCTTGTATATTCAAGGTGGAAACTCCTCCACTGAGCTAAACTTTCTCATTGGGTCTCCTAACTCTTCAGAAAGCTAACCCTCAGGCAGGTTTGACTCTTTGCAGTTGGGTAGATTCCTACTGATTAGTAGCCTGTCTGTCCCTGCCCCCTTTCTATTCTTATTGCCTTCTCTCCCAGGGCAGGAGGATGCAAAAGCTTGTGTGAGCAGATCCTCCCTCACCTCTCCTGATCAGGTTGAGTTCCCTTCTGAAATTCAGATGGGACTCTGGCGACCCAACTCACAGCAGAAAAATGACTCTACCCTCTTCCAGACCACCCCCTCCTCCCAGGTTACCTAAATAGGCTCTTGGAAGCTTAAGCACTTCCTATTGCCCACCTCCCTTGGGGGAGTTGAAATTTTGATAGTTTTCAGCACAGGTCTGGTCAATTGCCTGACTCCACCCCCTACCCCTCACCCCCAGGCCAAGTTTCTCTATCCCATGGCAGTTAGGTAAATAGGTAAATCAGGCTGCCTCAGCAGATTCGCCTCTCCCCTCTTCCTGGTGCCACCTCAAGCTGGCTGGTATGCACCCCAAAGCTCGAAGGGGGTCCAGGCAACCAAACCCACAGAAAGGAAACCCCGCTCTACCCTTCGCCAGAACCCTCCCACTCTCAAAGAATGCTCCCTCTGGCTGGGTGGCTGGTGGGAGCAGAACTCACAGCAGCTTTTTGCCTTGAGGTTGGGGCTTAGCCTCAGTTTCCAGCCATGGGGGTGGGGGGAATCTCACGGTTTTACCTTGAGCAATTTATCTCTTTGTCCAGCTCTCTCCAGGTCCATGCCCTGAAGCCTCCTGCTCTGTGGATTCCCAAAACAGCTCACTCGGGCAGGATCTTGCCACCACTCAGCCGTTTCCTGTGAGAGAGATGGTGAGTGCCTTTTTAAACTGATGCCATCTTGCTGCTGCTTCTCTTTTTGACAATTTATAGATTTCGGATTTTAAACTAAATGCAATGGATGGCCTTTGATGCATTTTTATCAAGGGGTGATTTTTTAAACTATAATTGTGGCTAATGACTAGGGAATATATTGTCGATGGAAAGAGGGCAAAGGCAGAGACTAGTATAGGAGAATATGGAAGTAGACCAAGTGAGAGCTGATGGTGGTTTAGTGGAATATGGTAGGAGAAAAGATAAGAGTTCAAATTCTAAATATACTTGGAATGTACAATTGACAAGACTTCGGGTAATGGAATTGTATATGGCAATTGATGAAGAGGGAGGTAGCAAGGACTATACCCACGTTTCTGGCACCAGCAACCAGGTTGATTGAACTTTATTTATTGAGATGGATAAAGATAGAGGAACAGCATATCTGGTGGTTGAGACATGGCAGCAAGGGAGAAATCAAGATTTCAGTTTCCAGTTTCTAAAATGACTATAATGTTTATGTGAATGAATGCCAGTATGTTTAAACAACTATAATAGATACTAAAAGATTCAGTAAAAACACTATAATAGATACTTAACCAAACTCACTACTTTATGTGTAAGAACTCTTGGTCCAGTGGGGAGATAGAAATATGAACATATAATTAGGACCTGGGTAATAACATATGTATAAGATTAGAATTAGTAACAAAGCAAGGAGTATAAGAAGGAATGCTAGCGAAGGTTTGAGTTTGTATGGCAGAAAACCATTCCAATACAAAAAGTAGTAAATGCAAAAAGTGCTGAAGTCTGAATCTTCCTAATATTTAGCCTGATGGGTAAGAACTAACTCTGAAGTCAAAATACCTGATTGTACTCCTGGCTCTGTCACTAAGTAGCTCTGAGACATTGGGCAGTCTACATAGCATCTCTTGCGTCAGTGTGCTTATCTATAAAATGGAGCTGATCATAACACCTACTTCATTGCAATGTTGTGATGTTTAAATGAATTGATATATGTGAAACACTGCTAGGTGGATAATAAGCACTACAGAAATATTACTTAGGTTGATTATAAGCATGATGATGGTGGTGGTGACAGCTGTAGTAATGATGAAAATAACATGGGAGAGAAGATGGAGAGAAGGTAGGGAGGAGCCTTGTATGCTGAGGAGTTTAAATCTTATTTTCTGAACTATGTAGATCCATTAAAAGGTTTTAAGCATGAGGAAACAATCACCCTTGTGTTTTGGAAAGAATGCCCTGGAAGAAATGTGGACAATGGGTGGCAAGGGGGCAGAGCTTGTAAGGTATAGACCAGTCAAAAGACTGTTGCAATTGGACAGTTGATAAATCATGAGGCCAAAATTCAGTGCAACACAAAACCACCTATTAAGATCAGAAATTGAAATCCTCCATCAAAAATGGTTCAGCAGAAATCATTAAGCTGAGCTGAGAGCTCAGAGGAAAACCTCTACTCCTCTGGACCTCACCCACTTCAGCATGCCTACATGTCAGCAGGAAATTGAGCTTCATAGCTGGCCTGCTTGCCAAGCCCAGTTCTTTAGGCTGGCTCTGCAACCTGAGTTCATCAGGCCTCTCCCCAGATCTTTACCTGTCTGTTCACCTAGGCTTTCCCTCCAGGCCCAGGATAGGCCACTGGGAGCTTCAGTCAAGGGTGTTCCCTGAACAGCAGTGTGCCTCATTAACAACTTTTTAATGAGGTTGAAATCCTTGACTGCTCATTAATAGACTGGTTAGTCTGCAACCCCCAAGGGTGGAGGGAGCTGAGGAGGCTGTAGATAGAACTCAGTGATAAAGCTCAGACCAAGTGTAGCTGCATTACAGAGAGAGAAAATTAACTCCCCTTAGCTAGAATTTTACTCTCGGGTCTCCAGGGACCCTTCTAGCTCTCGGAGACTTTCATTCTGAAGATAGGGATCCTTGGGTTGAAGGATGTTATAACAGTTAAATTAACCCAGCTTGGACCGACCTTAATCTAGAGTAATTCTGCGAAAATCAAATGCTCTTCAGCTTGTTTTTGTTTTGTTTATGATGCTTGTATAAATAGAAAATTGCCCTTGAAATTTCATATCTAGTCTTGCATCATCATGGATTCATTTGCTATTCCCTTACAAGTGTAAGTGCACATTTTTTCTGTTACTTTTCAAGTCCCTTTAACCTATACTTGTCCTGGGAGTCAGTCATTGGCCCTCTTCTCTTCTCCCTTTGTACCATGTCTCAGAGATCCCATCCATTCCCACAGTTTCAGCAAATCACTCCTGCGTTGATGAAACTTTGGTATGGCAAATCAAATAACATTAGCCAAACACTCCCACTTGGTGAGTTCTGTGACCCTTCTATTCTTGTTACTTAAAATAGGTGATCAAGTAGGCAGACTGACAAATGTTTGCTACTAATTGTATTATAAGAAATCTAAGTTATCTCCCCTTTGTCCAGGGAGCAGGGGAAATTAAATAAATAACATTTATTGACAGGGAAATATGAATTACATATTTTTTTAATGAAATGTCATTTATTCCTCACAGATAATGTCACAATTTATAAAATAAGGTGCTGGCTTACAAAGAGTAAGTAACTTCTCCATAGTCAGAGCTATTTAACTGTCAGAGCTAGGGTTTTAATCCAGGTCTGAATCCAAATTATCACATCCTTTTAAATTACATATAATTTCTCTAAAATATAAAGGTAGAAGCTAGAAAAAGTTAAGGGGAAAATGGAAGAGTGAGGTTTAACAGGCTTATGGAAGACTGAAAGAGCCCTTAGAGAGTGATAAGGAACAAAAAAAACAATATTGAGACCATTAAATGGAAATTATCTCATCTATTGTATGATGAGCAATTTCTTTGGGATCATTAAAAAGGGTAATAAAGTCACTTTTATTCTTTGAATAAAAGAGTTACTTGGCACAGAGTAAATGTTCAATACATGGTAGAAATTATTATTATGCCTTTATACCTTTGCACAATTTTTGCCTCTAAAATTCCTCCCTCTTGCCACCTCTTCCCCATACTAAGTTCACTTCTAGATATCATTCAACTCTGATTCTATTCTTTAGAATAGACTTTTAATATTTTTACTTCTAGAACTTCTCCCTGATTCTCCTAGGCAAAGCTGATCTCACTCACCTGTGTACAGACATATTATCTAGGGCATATTGCTATTTAAGCATTTATGACAATGTAATTACATTTTACATGCATATCTATCTCCTGAGTGTAAGAAGAGCCTCTCATTCATGTTTTCATTCTTGTCCCTGGCACACAGTAGGTACTCAATAAATGATTAAATGAAAGATTAATTGTGAATTCATCATCTCTAATATAGACCTGTCACTCAAATGTGAGTTCCATATTTCCAACTGCCTCCAACTCATTTCTGCTTAGGCAGCGTGGTATTTGTTTAGCACCGTGCTCCCAAACTGTAATCCCTAATAAGAGTGACAATAAGCACAGCAAATATGTTTGAAATTGATAAACAATTCCCTATCAAAGATGCTTTTTGCTTGTAAACATGTTTTTCCACAAAATCCCACCAAAATTTTAACCCAAAACTTTTAAACCAAATTTTAACCAGAATTGTTATCCAAAATGCCCACCAAAAAATGTAAATACACTTACCCCTCTACTGATAAGCATATGTTGTTTTTGAGGGCTTAATTGCATGCACTGAGACAGACACCTCAATCAAAAGTGGTAAACACTTGCTGTAGCCCAAAGTTGTGAACAACTTACATTACCTGTAATGTAGTGTGTGAGGGCACTTTAGGCATAAACAATCAAAATAGGAACCATGAAACCATAAGCCCAACCTTGCAGAACATAGATCACAGATCTGAGTCTCTTGGGAAAGTGCTGAGCTGATTAGGGGAGGGTCATAAGCAGAGGGTAAGACAACCCCTGTGTGGTATGCATACTTGATGACATTATAAACCCAATATTCTGAATGAAACAAATTCATTCTTCCAATCACCAAGTCCAGACAATTTTTTTGTTATTTGCTACTCTTTTCTATTCAACTTTTCATTGATTTATTCTTACATTCTGTCATTGAACATTAGTATACTGAATCCTGAGGGTACAATGGTGAAGAAGGCACTGCTATTTTGTTGGTGCTGAAGCAGTAAGTGAGTCAGAAAGGTAGACATACAATCATAAAAGGAAAAATATCACTCAATAACTTGATAATTGCTATCATAGAAGTTTTCAAGCAGACTCTATGTTCTGCAAATTCTTCCTTGACAACTTTCTTCTTACTCATCCCTTGGTCTCAATTCCCATTTCTCTTGCCACTGACATTGGCCTAGACCTTTAATTCTGAATTACTAGTACTGTAAGAGCCTTCTCACTGTTCTCACTTCTTCCAGGCTCAACTGCTCAATTCTCCTTTACACACAACTGCTAAGTACAGGATTTACAGTGATAAACAATGCAGTTCAACGAAAAGAGAATGAAAGAATTTACAAATAAATGTATAATTATAAATTGCTGCTGTTGCTCTGAAGGAAAAGAACAAAATGCTTTGAGAAAGAATAAAAGGGGAGTCCAAAGACAAAGGAGTCAGAGAAGTCCTCTCTGAGGAAGTAACATTTAAAGTGGTATCAGAAAACTGAGTAGGAGTTAAGAGAAAATTGCGAAGGAAAACATTAAAACAAATGGATCTACATATGCCAAGTTCCTAAGGCAGGAAAGAATTTGGTGCATTAGAGGAAAAGAAAGAAGTCAATTTGACAAAATTCTAGAATAAATGCAAAAACGATGTTGGTGGCAGTAAAAGTGTGGAAGATCATCAGGTAGCCATGCCCCTTCCCCTCCTTGAAGTCCCAGGTCAGACAGCACTATGATGGAACCTTACCTTATACGGCATTGGCCAGGGCTTGGCATGTTTGCTACATTTTGTCTCATTTCCTTTTCACAACAGGTATTGGGTTTTGCATTTTATATATGAGAAACTAAGATAAGAAGTAATTTTTTAAGTCAATTTAAACTATTAGCACTGCCTTGTTAAACCAATTCTCTTTATTTTTCTTTTAAATGGTAATTTTGTTTTATATTTTATTGATGTTTTTCCTTTCTTAAACATTTATTTATATTGTGGTTATAAATAAAACAACATGAAATATCCCATTTTAACCACGTTTAAGTACACAATTCAGTGGTATTAATTACATTCACAATGTTGTGCTACCATCACCGCCAACCATTACCAAATTTTTCCATCACTCCAAACAGAAACTCTGTACCCATTAATTACTAACTCCCCATTTCTCCTCTACCTTCCCCCCAATAATCTGTGTTTTACTGTCACTGGAATTTGTATATTCTCATTTTTTCATAAATTATGCAATATTTGTCCTTTTGTGTCAAGCTTATTTCATTCAACATGATGTCTTCAAGTTCATCCATGTTGCAGAATGTATCAGAACGTCACTTCTTTTTAGAAATTATAGCTGAATAATATGCCATTGTATATGTACACCATATTTTGTTTATCCTTTCTTCCACTGATGGACACTTGGGTTGCTTCCACATTTAGACTATTGTGAATAATGCAACTGTGGACTTTGGTCCTCAAATATCTGTTCAAGCCCCTTCTTTAAATACTCTTGGGTATATACTTAGAAGTGGGATTGCTGGATCATAAGTTAATTTTATACTTAACTTTCTAAAGAAATGCCACACTGTTTTCTACAGCAGCTACACCATTTTACATTCTGCCAGCAATATTCGAGGGTTCCCATTTCTCTACATCCTTGCCAGCGCTTATTTTCCATTTTTTAAAAAATCATAGCCATTCTTGTGGGTGTGAAGTGGTATGTCATTGTGGTTTTGATTTTCATTTCCCAAATGGCTAGTGATTTTGAGTATCTTTTCATATGCTTATTCGTCATTTACATATCTTCTTGGAAAAATGTCTATTCATGTCCTTTGCCCATTTTTAAATTGGGCTGTTGGTCTTTTGTTAGTGAGTTGTAGGAGGTCTTTAAATACTTTGGATATTAAACACTTATCAGATACATGGTTCCAAAATATTTCCTCCCATTTCGTAGGTTGTCTTTTTACCTTCTTGATAATATCCTTTGATGCACAAAAGCTTTTAATTTTGATGAATTTGATTTTATCTATTTTTTCTTTTGCTTGTGCTTTTTGTGTAAAATTTAAGAATCCATTGTCAACTAAAATGACTCAATGATATTTCCCTATGTTTTCTTCTATGAGTTTTCTATTTTTAGTTCTTATATTTAGGTCATTGGTGCATGTTTGAGGTAATTTTTGTATGTGGTATGAGGTAGGGTTCACTTTCAATCTTTTGCATGTACATACCCAGTTTTCCCAGAACCATTTGTTGACAAGACTATTCTTCACCCAATGAGTGGATGTGGCAACTTGCCAAATATCAACTGCCCATTGATGTGAGGGTTTTATTTCTGAACTCTCAATTCTATGCCATTGGTCTCTAACCTACCTTTGTGCCAGTACCAACCTGCTTTTCTCTTTAATTTTTATTGTGGTAACATGGATGCGACATAACATTTCATATTTTAACCCCTTTCAAGTACACAGTTCAGTGGTATTAATTACATTTATAATGTTGTGCTACCATCACCACCATCCATTACCAAAACTTTATAACTGGAGCTTTGCAGTAAGTTTTGAAATCGGGAAGCATGATAGATTGAATTATGTGCCCCAATAAAGACATGTTCTTAATCTTAATCCACATTACTGTGGGTGTGGACACATTTGTGAATAGGACCCTTTGAAGATACATTAGTTAAGGTGTAGACTTACTGAATCAAGAGCAAGCCTTAATCTGGTGTATTACTGGAGTTCTTTGCAGAAGAAATTTGGACACAGTGAGTCAGAGAAGGCCACAGGAAGAAGCTGAAAGTCAGAGGAAACTGGAAGAGCAGACACAAGGAGAGAGAGAGAGATCATTCTGCAACAGTAGGCAGAGGTACAAGCCAAGAAACCACAAGATTTGCAGCAAGCCAACACCAAAATTTTACAGACTTCATGGAGCAAGCATGGCCATGTCAGTGCTTTGATTTTGTACTTCTAGCCTCCAAAATTGTGATGCAATAAAATCCTGTTGCTTAAGCCAAAACATTGTGTGGTGTTTGTCTTAGCAGATCTCGCAAAGTAAGACAGGAAGTGTAAGTCCTCCAAAAGTGTCTTTTTTGAAAGATGTATTTGGCTTTTTGGACCCCTTTGTCCTTGCAAATGAATTTGATGATTGGCTTTTTCATTTCTGTGAAGAAGGCTATTAACTGTTTGACTGGATTCAGTTTGCTAGTATTTTCTTGAGGATTTTTGCATCTATATTCATAAGATTCATCTGTAATTTTCTTAAGATATTTTTATCTGGCTTTGGTATTAGGGTAGTGCTAGCATCAGAATGAGTGAGGAAGTGTCTATTCTTTTTGGAAACTTTTGAACAAGATTGGGATTAATTCTTCATTGAATGCTTAGAAATATTCACCAATAAAGCTCCTGGTTCTGAACTTATCTTTGTTGTGAAGTTTTGTTTAATGATTGAAGTTCTTTATTTGTTATTGGTCTGTCGAGATCTATTTCTTCTTGTGTCAGTTTAGGTTAATTTGTGTGTTTCTTTGAACTTGTCCATTTCGTCTAGATCATCTAATATGTTGGTGTACAATGGATCATAGTATCCTCTCCTTATAACCCTTTTATTTTCTGTAAGGTTGGTGGTAATGTCCCCTTTTCATCTCTGCTTTTAGTTATTTGAATCATCTGCTTTTTTGGAAGTCTATAGCTAAAGGTTTGCCAATTTATTATTTATCAAAGAACCAACCCTTGTTTTTGATACTTTCCTTTGTTTTTCTATGTTCTCTATTCAGCTTATCTCCACCCTAATCTTTATTATTTCCTTCCTTCTGCTCACTTTGGGTTTAGTTTTTCTAGTTCCTCCAGATGTGAGATTAGCTTACTAATTTAAGATATTTCTTTTTAAATGTAAGCACTTACAGCTGCAAATTTCCCTCAGATCATTCCTTTTGCTGCATCCCATAAGTTTTGGTATGTTGTGTTTTCATTTTTATTTGTCTCAACATATTTCCTAATTTCTCTTGTGATTTTTTTCTTGCTTAAGAAGAAATTTGTTGCTGAAGAGTATATTGTTTAGTTTTCACATATTTGTGAATTTTCCCGTTCTCCTTTGGTTATTGATTTCTAGCTTAATTCCATTGTAGTCAGGATATTTTGTATTATTTCAATCTTTTAAAATTTATTCAAAGTGTTTTGTGGTCTAACATACGGAGAATAATCTGTGTGCACTTGAGAAGAATGTGTATTCTGCTATTGCTGTATGAAGTGTTCTATATTTGTCTATTGGGTCTAATTGGTTAATAACATTGTTAAAATCTGCTATTTCCTTACTGATCTTCTGTCTACATGTTCTTTGCAGTATTGAAAGTGGTGTAATGAAGTCTCCCTACTAATAATGTAGAGCTATCTATTTCTCCCTCAAATCTGTCAGTTTTTGCTTCATATATTTTGGGGCCCTGTTGTTAAGTTCATATGTTTTTAATTGTTATATCTTCTTGATGAATTAACTATTTATCAATATATAGTGTCCTCCTTTATCTCTTTCAGTGGTTTGTGACTTAAAGTCTACTTTGTCTCATATTAATTTAGCCACCCCTGCTGTCTTTTGGTTACTATTTCCATGTAATATATTTTGCCACCCTTTCACTTTCAATCTATGTGTTTTTAAATTTAAGGTGACTCTCTTATAAAAAGCATATAGTTGGGCCATGATTTCTTATCCATTCTGTCAACCTCTGCCTTTGACTGGAGAGTTTAACTCGTGTATATTTAAAGTAACTACTGATATTGCAAGACTTACTTCTGCCATTTTGCTCTTTGGTTTCTGTAAGTTTTATACCTTTTTTGTCTCTCAATTCTTCCATTACTGTTTCCTTTTGTATTTGGTTGAACTGTTTTAGTGATCCACTTATAATCCTTTTTAAATTCCTTCTGTACATATTTTTTGGATATTTTCTTTGTGTTTTTCATGGGGCTTAAATTTAACATCCTAAATCTATAATAATCTCATTTGCTTTGATACCAACTTAACTTCAATGGCATACACAAACTATGTTCCTATACCCCTCCGTACCCCTATGTTTCTGTTGTTCTTGTCACAAATTATATCTTTATACATTGTTTCCAAAAACATAGATTTCTCATTACATTTTACGCATTTGCCTTTTCAATCCTGTGGGAAGTTAAAAGTGGAGCTACAATCTCAAAATACAACAGTGCTGCCATATTTATTTATCTTTGTAGTTATCTTTACCAGAGATCTTTATTTCTTCATGTGGCTTCAAACTATTGTCTAGTGTCCTTTCTTTTCCACCTGAAGATCTCCCTTTTGCATTCTTGTAGGTCCGATTTACTGCTGACATACTCCCAAAGCTTTTCTTTATCTGGGAATTTCTTAATCTCTCAGTTTTGAAAAACTCTATTGCTGGATATGGAATTCTTGGTTGGCAATTTTTTTCTTTCAGCACTTTAAATATGTCATCCACTGCCTTCTTGCTTACATAATTTCTAATAAGAAATCAGCACTGAATCTTGTTGAGGATCCCTTGTACACAGCATGTTGATTCTCTCTTCAAGGTTCTCTCTGTCTTTGGCATTAAACAGTTTTATTATAATGTGTCTTGAAGTGGCTGTCTTTGAGTTTATCCTGTTTTGAGTTTATTCAGCTTCCTGGGTGTGTATATACATGCCTTTCATTAAACATGTGCAGTGTTCAGCCATTATATTTGAATATTCTAACTGCCTCTTTGTCCCTTTGTTTTCCTTCCAGGACTCCCACACTCCATATATTGGGGTGCTTGATGGTGTCCCACTGGTCTTTTAGGCTCTGTTCAATTTTTTTCATTCTTTTTTTTTTTTTTATACTCCTCAAACTGAATAATTTCAATTGTCCTCTATTCAATTTCACTGATTCTTTCTTCTGCCAAATCTAATCTGCTATTGAAACCCTCTAGGGAATTTTTAAATTTCAGTTATTGTACTCTTCAGTTCTAGTATTTAGGTTTGGTTCCTTGTTATGATTTCTCTCTCTTTATTGAAATTCTCATTTTATTCATATATTTGTGTGTGTGTTTGTATATTTCCTGATTTTCTTTAGTTCTTTGTCCATGTTTTTCTTTAGATCCTAAATCATATTTAAGATTTTTTTTTAAAGTATTTCAGCTGTGTCCAAAGTATGGGTTTTCTCAATGATAATTTCAGATTCATTATTTTGTTCTTTGTATTAAATTTTTTTTGTTGCACACTAGACATTTTAATATTTTATTGTGAAGTGTCACTGAAGTGTCTGTTTCTTAAGCTTGTATCCTGATAGGGTTATGACAGAGATTTTTCTGAATGCCTTGAGCTAACAACAACAACAAAAGGATGACAAAGAAGAAGATGCAGAAAAATAAAGATAAAAGAGAGAGAGAGAGAGAGAGAGAGAGAGAGAAGCAAAATAATGAAAGAAAACATTTCTCCCGGTCTTTGCAGATTGGTTCTGTGCAAGCGCTTTCTTCTAGAGTTTAGCCATCCTTACTCACAATGAGCCTAAAAAACAGCCCAAGGAAAAAGCATAGGGTCCTCTTTGATATTTTTTGAGCACATAGCTTGTCCTGGTCATAAGTGCATGGGCTTATGAACTGTCCCATTTACAAAAAAACTCCAAAATCCTCACTTTCTCCAGGAAATTCTCAGTCATCCTTCCTGGTTCCAGGCACTTTATTGTATACCTTAAAGCCTATAATCCTTTGGCCCAGACAGCTGCAGTTTGATTATTTTCTTACAGCATTTTAGGTGCCCTCTATGAATATCTGTTCTAAGCAAGTTCTGGAACTGGGCAGACAGAGAGAAGCATTCTGGTTCAGTCTTTCATGCTGCCACCAGATGTATTAGTACAGGCATACATTTACCTTAATATGCACATGAGGGTTACTCTGCTTCCTCTGGGGACCAGGGACCCACACTGGGAGTATGGGTTGGTTCCACACAGTGCTTAGGAGAGGAGAAGGGTGGAGGAAGAGCCGGCAAAAGTGCTATGAGATTTTCCTACCATTTTTAAGTTACCTTTTTCTTGATTCAGCACTTGCCCAGTTACTGCAATCCTTTAATAGTTTTCTGGGGCATGAATAAAAATGATTCTGCCAGTTTTTGCTTGTTGTTAAAAAATTTGGTAGGGGAATGGAACCTTGAAGCATCTCACTCCACCATATTGTTGACATCTCTCCAAACCTATTCATTCTTACCCCTTCCTCTTCCATCTCTGTAATACTCAATATGGACTGATTTTAATATCTTTCTTAAGGCATGATACTAGAAATTAATGGGGTGGTAACAAGAATGGAAGTATTATTTCATTTAAAGTATATCTCTTTTATTAAAAATGCAGTAATTTAGATAAAAATTAATTCTGTACAAAATAACATACAATTAAAAGGTTTCCCTCTCATTGCTGACTGTTGGTTTCCCACTTCCATGCCCCAAAGGCAATAACTATAATCAATTTATTTATGTCCTTAAGAAAACATCTAGTTATAGATTTTATATTATGTGTATGTAATATTTATTTCTATAAAATATATGTTGTTTGCATGATGTTTATGTAATATCTTTCACCTTGCTTTCGCTTTTTCACATTAAAATTTATCAGGGAATTTGTTCCATATTAACATATATTCATGGTTGCATAGTATTCCATGATATGGAAATCCACATTTTTAAATTACCCCCATGTTGATGGTATTAAGGTAAATATGCCATTCTATTGTTTTAAAAAATGTGCTACAATGAAAACAGTTATGTTCTTTCTTATCCCTGAAATTGTATGCCTCTTAAAGCCTGAATCACTATCTCTATCTTGTATCTTGACCAGTGATTTCAAAATCCAATAGCTTCAATTTATTTGATCAACTTTGAACAGGGGTTATATCATTTGCCTATATATATTCCTTAATAACCAAAAAGTAGACCAAAAATAGATCCTATATTAATAGAAGTCTACTGGGTTGGGTACTGTTTTTTAGTAGTTTCCTATTTGTCTACTGGGTTGGGTACTGTTTTTTAGTAGTTTCCCATTTCTCCTCTCCTGGATTTTGTTAATAGAAGTTATTTAGTCATATGTACTTTATTGTTTATTTTTCCAATGCCTGGCTTCCCCCATCAAAACATAAGATTTATGAGAAGAGGGTTTTTGTATGTTTTGTTCACTTCTGTATCTGAGGACATAGAACAGTGCCTGACATGTAGTAATTACTCAATATTTTCTTGTTGGTATAAAGAATATTTTTGGCTATATGATAGGTATATTAACATAATATTTATATGATAGATCAATATATAAGTTATATAAAATATATTAACATTAATGTTAATATATCCCATCTCATCAAACCAGCCCTATAAAACAAACATTATTATCATTAGCTAGGCAATTTGGAAACTGAAACTACAGAGTTTAATAAAAATGCTAAAAATCACAAGTCAATGAGTTTCAGAGCTGGGAATAAATTTAGGACACACACACTCCAAATCCTTGGTGCTTTTCTCTACACAATGCTATATCCTCAAATGTGGTTTAAATTATTGAACATCATTCTGCTGGCATCTGACACTCATCAGGGCCCCAAAAGGACATAAGATACAAGACCTGTCATGTTCCCATGAGGAAGGGAAGGAAGAGGAGTTAAGGTAGGCCTAAGGGAAATACCTAGGGGAAAATATAAGTGCCAGCCCTTCAACTGGCCCTGAGGACAAAAGAGGCACACCTGGGAATAAGTCTCCTAAAGTTAGACTGGGAGCATGGCCCACCAGCACAGTGTGCTCACTCATATCTGAAACACAGAAAGCAGCAGTGGCCTGGCTGCAGCTCCAGCCATTAATAGATCGTCCACGACAGGGACTATGACTTCATGTCTCTCTTCTGGCTCTTCCAACAACAGACCAGGCTTTTCAGCTAGTCAGAACGTGCACAAAGCATAGGGTGTCAAGCAGAGCTGAGGAAGGCAGATCCCCCTAATGGGCTCAGGTAAGACTCCTCACCAAGGGTCAGATCAGCCAGGGGGCCCACTCTAGATTCAGTTGCTCAATTGGACAAGGGTTGGGCACTGTTGGCAGGACATCTAATTCAATTCTTATGCCCAAGTGGAAAGATCTCTCCAATTCATCTCTTCCCTGGGCTCCATCCTGGTGTCACAGGATAAGTGGTAACTGAGGCCAAAGAATATTAAGATTACCTGGTTTTTCTTCTTCTAAAGCTTTCTGGGTCATGAAAATCCCTGGCCCTAGGCCCTCTACAGATCATATAACTTCCTTCAGGTCTTGATTTTTCACCAAGTAGCCAAGGGGAACCTTGCATTCATAGGGCAGAGGACACAGGGGAGATGCCCTCTTTAAGGCAATTCTATAGGTAGAGATCTATAACAGCAGGTGCCTATTCCTGATGATGGTAAGTCACATGATTAGCAAAGGAATGTTTCTGTGGAAGTTCTAGAGGGACTAGCAAGAAGCCTGTGGGCAGACTATGGATCCCCGGCTTCTGCAATGTCTCTGACACTGGAGCCAGAGTGCCAGCTCTTCTTCCTGTAGTTTCCAGATGCTTTGTGGGAAACATGGCAGGCCCTTCCATCTCCCCTCCCTCCTCCTTCCCAATCATTCTCCACCAGCATCACATACTACATGTTTGTGCAAAATGGAGCTTTCAGTGAAAGTGATTTTAGTAGAAGGGTCTTATAGATATGAAATCTGACTGAAAATCCTGACTGAAAGTAAAAGTAATACCAGTGGCCAATGAACACACCAGGAAGAATGATTGTTGTAATATTTATATATTCATTCTTCTAGTCATTCATCCAAAGATACATATTAATAGCTTATTCTGGTCAGGCGCTATGCTGAATAAGAGATTTCCTACTCTGACAGAATTTACAGCTTAGTCTGAGAAATTCAGGTGTAAACAGACACTTAAAATACAACTGAATAACTAAAGTATTTTTTAAACTATACAGGAAAAACGAGAAGATAACCAACTCTATCTGAAAATATCACAGGTGAGACACAGCAGAGTTTTGTTGCTTTCATTATATATTTTTTGGCTATGGTTTTGAGTACAGGCTCTGCCTTTTTCTACCTATGTTAACAAGTTAGCAAATTACTTACCTTCTCTAAAGTTCAGTTCATTCATTGGTAATATGGGGAGGATTAATAATGACTTCTAAATCAGTCAGTTGTGGGAAGAAACTGAAAACAAAAGTAAAATTATATAGCATAGTTCTATTATGTATTCAGTAAATGTTACCAAGACATGGTTGACATTTTCATCATTAGTGCTTTATTGTTATTACATGAAAAATGTAATTCACTTTGAATATATAGCAAATCAGAAAAGTAAAATTAGGAAATAATCCCCTCTGTTTTCATAACTCTAGAAGGTAATCATTGCTAAATTTTATATAGTCCTTCAATCTTTTTTTTTCTTTGCAGTTGTTAATGAAGTTGTAATCTTAAATGTGCACATATGTATTCTTGTTTTATTCATTTATTATAATATGGTATTATTCTGTAGCTTTAAATGTTCTTAAAAAATGACTTACATGACATTTCCTCAAATATTTCCTTAAATGCCTGCATCATGATTTACCCTGTTGTTTATGGATTAATTGTTGCTTCCAATTTGTCACCATAATGATGTGACCGTGAACTTGCTTGTATGTAAAATCATTATCTTCATATCTGTGTATCACTAGAAAATCATCCATTTCATTTTCAAAATCACTCATGTATTAATGTAATAGTACATAATTTTAAAATTGTCATTCTGTACCTAGGGCTATTTTCCATTTTTTATTCCTAATATTGTATATTTTTGTTTTCTCCATTTACTTCTTCATTAGATTTGCTAATAATTTGCCTGTTTTTAAATTTTTTTAAATGCCAGGTCTTAAATTTGTTTATCATTTTTAAATTTTTAAATTAATTTCTGCTTTTAATTCTATTTCCTCCATTCTGTGTATCTTTTGTTTCCTAAGTTGATTTGAAAACCGAGTTAATTTATTTTCATTTTTTTATATGATAATAATGCAAGTCTCATTATCCCCTCCAAATTTTATAAACCCAAATCTACTGTGTTTTATCAAGTTGTATTGCCGGCAGAAATCTATTGCTCTTCTGAGTTCTTGTTTTACTTGTAAATAGCCTAGAAGGTATGTGTGTGGGTTTCTTTTTTTGTTTTGTTTTTTCCATTTTCATTTTTATTTGTTTCCTGTCTGAATTCTTAAAGGAAGTTTTCTCTACCCTCAAAATTAAAAGAAAAATCACACAAAGATAAAGACATATGTGTGTGAATATATTTCCATTTATTTTGTTTTATACTAAGGAATGCTTATATTGTCCTTTAGCTCAATGATGTTTATTATTTTCTTTGTTTTTCATTCCTCTGCTTTGATCCCTCGGTTTGGAATTCCTAATAAATTTATTTTTAACTCCTGAATTTTAAAATTTCTCATAGCATTTTGAACTCTTCATAATTTTCCCAAACATTTCTCAAACATTCCCTTATTCAATTTGTTTCAGTATCCAGCAGTGTTTTTCTTAGCCTTTTACTTAAGAAGTCACATTTTTATTTCCAGGTGTTTTTTCTGACCATAGATTTGTTATGTTTATGACTGACTCTTTGGTATTCAATATTTTATCTTAATTTTGTTGAGAGTACACATGAAGGATATTTACATGTTTCTCCTATTTCTTCCAACTTTTTGCAGAGAGGGACAACTCCTTTGTTACCTTGGATAAGTGCCGCTAAATTAAATTGTTGTGTTCATACGCATGTGACTTTACTCTGCTTAGTTATTCTGAAACACAGAGGACTGGGTTGTTTTAACATAAAATTTAAGTAGTTTCTAATTTATATACTATGTTTATCTTTTATCCTTTTTTCAAAATTTTATGGGTTTGTCTGTGTGTGTGTATGAGAGAGAGAGATTAGCAAAGATGAATATACTTTGCTAAGGCCTCCAAACAATTTTTTAATTAAAATTGTAGCCTTTGTTTCATGTACTTTGTAGTTCTTTTTAGTGCCGAAGGGAAGTCCCAGGTCAGTGTAATTAAGAATTATTTTTAAGAACTGATATTTTTTCCTGCATGGATGCTGTAATGTTTTAAATGTTCTTGAAAATCAAATTCTTCAACAAAGCATGGCTCGTTGTTTGCCTTTCTTCACGGATTTTTCCTGCTGCTTCATGAGTTCTTGTTATTATTAATTGATTTTACTCAACCAGTAAAGTATTCATTTTCTTCTTTACCATTTATTATTTCTACACCATATGTTTGGTTCTCTTCTTCAGGAACATTAATTATTTGTTAGTTTGACTTCTGTTTTCCAACTTTTTCTTACTTCTCTTATTTTCAACTATATCCATTTTTTTGCACCCTTTATGAGAACACCTCAAGCTTGTCTATATAATTTTTGTATTTTAGGCAGAGTCAACTCTGTGCTTTACTTCTTCCAGTGAAGATTTTATTTCTACTATTGCAACTTCTTTATTATAATATTCTCATAATCACATATAATTCCCTTTTAATTTGTGCCTCCCTCTTAGGCAACTTCATTTTTATCTCTGTTACATACAAAACTTTCAGATACTGCATTAGGTGTCCTTGCTCCTAAGATGATCCCAAGTTACATTTATTCTTCTGTACACTTCTGTCATGACCTTCATCATGATTTATTATAATTTATTGTTTAAGTATCTCCTCCATTAGATTATAAGCCCCAGTGACGAGTCAGATTGTTGCATTCCCTGTACCTCAATAGAAGTTGGATAAATATTGAATTTTTTCACAACATTTAAGATTATTTCCCTTATTTCCTATTAATTGTATGTACTTGAATGTTTTCTTTTGAATCTTCACTCTAATGCTGCTTGTATCTTCAGAGCATTTTGGCTTGACTCTATTTTTTATTTACTCATTCTTGAAAGACAAGTAGGCAGACTCTTTTTGGACACACTCACTTTCTATTTAGTTGTAATACAATACTCCTCTCAGTTCTTAATTTTGAGAACCCATGGGTATGCTGGGTCTTGCCAATCAATTGTCAATAATAGCTTTGCTGAACTGAGGAGGAAGCTCCCACACCTATTACCTGGTAATCTAACTAGGCAAGAAGGAATGACTATTATTCAATTTGAAGTAGTCAACATTTCTCACATTAAAGTGTGCATTGAAACTGCCACATCCATTAATAGTGTTTCCATGCCTCTCCTTTTCCTCCTTTGCCTCACCTCAAAACACAATATGACACAGTATACCTTTGCCATTGCAGACCAACTCAAATTGCTTTGGAATTGTAATCTTTATTGCACACAGAAAGTTACGTACTAATTTTGGTAAGAGGTAAAGATGATGAAACCCTTGATCTTTGAAGTAAGGGGAGATATATGAGGTATGAATGGAAATTTCCTCCTGTTTTTCCATCTAGCACCACTCCATTGACTCAGGACCCTCTCACTTAACCTCTCTACAAAGGTATTAAGTGCGCAGCAGAAAATGGGTATGTGTGGATATGATCAAATTTGTTTTAGTAAACAGGGTACCAGAGTGGAAAATGGATCATAAAATATGAATATGAATAAGGGAGGATTAGCAATTGCTATACTCTCAACTGTTCTCCTTGAATTGGGGTACACTGCTGGTGACCCCTCCCTAACTCTCACAACACGCCACCTATTCTCCCATGTCAGAGTAATCTTTCTACATGCAATAACTAACAACGTCATTGTCCTGATTCAAAATTTTGAGTGGCTCCTCTTCATCTGTATAATAAAGGCCAAACTCCTATCATGGCATAAAAGACCATTAATTCTTTAACATGTAGAACAGATTGACCACATGTTTGGTCCACTTTAACCTGGTGTAAATTCTGCTCTTTTCTGCATCTAATAATGATTTTATTTTTGTTATTGAGTTTTAATTTTTCTGGAAAAAATTCTCTAATTACGTTCAATTCCTTTATTGGTTGGTTGTTTACCTTATTAGAGAAATTGTGGGCGTATAAAACAATTATGCATAAAATAGAGGATTCCTATATACCACCTTATTATTAACACTTGCATTGGTGTGAAACACTTGTTATAACTGATGATAGCAAATTTTTAAAATTCTACTACTAACTAATAATCCAAGGTTTAACCTAAGGCTCACCGTTTGTGTAGTGTATTTATATGGACTTTTTAAAATTTTTATTCTGTTACCATATATACAACCTAACATTTCCTCTTTTAGTAATATACAGATATATATTTCTGCGCTGTTAATTATGTCCATAATGTAGTGCTTCCATTACGACCATTCATTACCAAAACATTTCCACCATTCCAAATAGGAACCCTTTACATTTTAAGCCTTAACTCCCCAATCCCTATCTGCACTCCATATCCTAGTAAACTTTATTCTAGATTGTGAATTTATGACTGTGTTTATTCTAATTCTTTCCAATCAGTGAGATCATACAATATTTGTCCTTTTCTGTCAGGCTTACTTCACTCAACATGATGTCTTCAGGTTCATCCATGTTGTTACATGTATCATTCCTTTTTACAGCTGAGCAATTTCTTTTTCTTCTATTCTCAGCAGCTCAGTCGGATCCATTCCTACCTCATATCACTATTTCTTGTGAAAACTGCAAGATCAAGAATATCAAGATAAAAAAGAAGAGAGAAGCATCTTGATAATCAATTGCACACTAGAAACTAATTTTACAAATGGAGGATCCAGTAGCCCCTAAGGAACCTCCTAAACATCTTTATATAATTGGTTCTCCTTTCCTCTACCTTAACTGTGATTTTGTAGAAAGTCCAATTCTGATTCTCTTATGAAATAATGAGCTAGTCCCCATAGGAAGGCAGGACAGTCAGGTGAAGTAGAGTTTTAGACTTTGGAGTCACACAGGTGTGCCTGGAATGCTGGATCTGCCATTTAACTTGTCCTTGGCCAAGTTCTTTAATTTCTCTAAGCCCTGGCTACTCATCTATAAAATAGGAATCTATACAGATAAAGCCAAGCCATAACATACGTGAAGTATTTGCATATACTTGGTCTTCAATACATGTTAGCTTACTCCTCATATCCCAATTTCTAACTGGCATTAAAGGTTTACAAAGACCAGAAAATTTATGAGATGCATTATTCTGCATTTTAATTATAAATGGGTTTTAAAGTTTTGTTACTTCACAGGTAAATGTTCTTTAATGATGTTATGAACTTCGGGATGTTTTTTCAAAATTTTAGTATTTTCAGAAATATCATTGCCTTTGAAATTTCTTTGGTGGCCCCTTCAGGGACTGAAAAGTTCTTGTTTCTGATTTTACAAAGCACTTCTGTACATTTTAATGTGCAATAGGGAAATATCAGTTCCTCCAGAAGGTAATCCAGGCCAATCTCAGGACATGGCTTCTCACCATTCCACCTTGTTTTTTTCATTTTAGACAATACAAGACCCTTCCTCTTCCAGCTGAGAGCCTGATCTGACCTTTCCTTTTTCCCTCAACTGAAAAGCCCTCTGAACAACAAACCCAGAATCCGTCTCTCTCAATCAAGCTTCTCTCTCTATGTCCACAGCTAGGAATTTATGCCTAAACTTATGGCTGGAGGAAACTGGACAAGAGTAAGTGAGTTTATCCTCATGAGCTTCTCTTCCCTACCTACTGAAATACAATCCTTACTCTTCCTGACATTCCTGATCATTTACCTGGTCACTCTGATGGGAAACAGCCTCATCATTCTGGTTACACTTGCTGACCCCATGCTGCACAGTCCCATGTACTTCTTCCTCAGGAACTTGTCCTTCTTAGAGATTGGCTTCAACCTAGTCATTGTGCCCAAGATGCTGGGGACCCTGCTTACCCAAGACAAAACCATCTCCTTCCTTGGATGTGCTGCTCAGATGTATTTCTTCTTCTTCTTTGGGGTTGATGAGTGCTTCCTCTTGGCCACCATGGCATATGACCGCTTTGTAGCCATCTGCAATCCCCTGCATTACCCAGTTATCATGAACCAAAGGACCTGTGCTATATTGGCTGTTGCCTCCTGGTTTCCAGGCTTTCCAGTAGCTACTGTGCAGACCACCTGGCTCTTCAGCTTCCCATTCTGTAGCAACAACAAGGTGAACCACTTCTTCTGTGATAGCCCACCTATGCTGAGGCTGGTCTGTGCAGACACAGCACTGTTTTGAGATCTACGCCATCATCGGAACCATTCTTGTTGTCATGATTCCCTGCTTGTTGATCCTATGTTCCTACACTCGCATTGCTGCTGCCATCCTCAAGATTCCCTCAGCTACAGGGAAGCAGAAAGCCTTCTCTACCTGCTCCTCCCACCTCCTTGTTGTCTCCCTTTTCTATGTATCCTCAAGCCTCACATACTTCAGGCCTAAATCCAACAATTCTCCAGAGAGCAAGAAGCTTCTATCATTGTCCTACACTGTTGTGACTCCCATGTTGAACCCCATCATCTACAGCCTGAGAAATAATGAGGTGAAAAATGCTCTTGGCCGAACCTTCCGCAAGACTCTAGGCCTCAGAAACTGTATCCTACAGACATAAAGATAACATATGATTAGAGTCTCTTGAATGGGGAAAAGTCAGTTTCATGTTTGGGTTTCCTCTCTCCCTCTTTTCACTTCTCCATTGGGAGGAAACCTGACCACTAAAATGTCTATTGGAAAGCTCAGTGGTAAGAAGACAGAGGTAGTTTAGCCCTTTTAACTAACATTTCCCAAACTCCTCTGCCTGCCCCTCATAGGCTCACAATATTTTCCTTAGCATTCAGCAACTGGTATTTTGAAATTTCTGTGACCAAGTCATTCCAGGTATTTACATTGCTAATATGTGCCAATGTGACATATGAAACTGCTTGTAGTAATTTTGGGACACACAAAGAGAAAATAGAAAATTTATGAAAATTCATTTGTTGCTTTGGACATGTCTCACTGCATTCAGCAGAAGAAAAACCAACAATCCCTTCTAGTGCATAATTCTCTGTTTTTCAGTTCATTCCTTATGACCTGGGGCAGTGTTGCCTCTGAAACTTGGTGGTATTTAATATGGATGGAATAAAAAGGATCACCAATCACCGTGCATATGTCTTTAAAACTCCAGTAACCCTAAGTCATTCCTCAGTCTATTTTCTACCCCAGGTAGAATAACCTGAGTTTCCAGTTTTTTCTCTCAATTTATTTTCAGGTTCTTAACACTTGTTGAAGTAATCTCCAAATTTTATAAATCAATCTCAACTGTGGTACTATGTTTTCCAAGGCTTACAATGGATCCTAGCTGTATATTTATTGTTTACCTTTAAATTTTAAATTTTTGTGTTTGTTGATGTGAAGTTACAAAAGCACATAAAGCACAATTGTTGCCTTCCAGAAGTTTATAATTTCATCAGCAATAGAAATTGTGAAAGAAAAATAGCAATGAAGTCCTGAAA
>JAQZBX010032632.1:0-14458 GCA_029593785.1 Cabassous unicinctus
ATGTAATACACTGCAGTCTGCTTAACAAACTTCACTAAAGACTGAGGATTTGTAAGGGAAAAGGAATATTTAAAATGCAATCATAACCTAAAGCCCTGACCATTTACCGGGTTTCCTGACTGTGTAGCTCCTTCACACTGGCCTGTCCCTGGTCATGGGACTTGTTCCTAGAAAGGAGCTTATCCTTCCCAGCAAGAACCAGCAAAAGCTCTTGATAAAAATTTTGGCTCACATTTAAAATGCACAAAGAGGTTTCTTATCCGACCACCACCAACTGTTATATTCTGAAAGCCTGCCAGATGTTATGAGGAATGCTTTAGTACTGCACAGGTGGTTATATATTAACTAAACAAAAATAACTTACCAAAAGGGAACACCTGTATCCAATCAGTTGCCGGCTAAATGGACAGGGATTTGTGAAGACTGTGTGGTTGCTGATGCAAGCAGAATCATTATGACAGCAGAGCTGGATTAGGTTGACTTCCAGTCGGGGCACGCCTGTGACCTTAAAATGCTTTAAAAAGACTTAGAAGTTAGTGGTATATTTATTAAAAAGAATCCTAACTGTGTAAGAGTTATTGATGTCTGCATCGCTACTCTAGACAGGCTGCTGTTTTGCAGTGTTTCTTTACATTGCAGCATTTTCAACAGGAGGAGATCTTGAGGTGGGGTAATTTGTGATTCTGTATCAACAGAGAGTCATGTGGTGATGAGGCAAGAGCAGCTTCTGTTTTGTAGCAACTACTGTGGTCACATAAGACGGGATACAGAAATCATGGTACACGTCAGAGGAAATGGTCACATGCAACATAGAATGATGGCATTTTAGCCCCAGAAAAGATCTCAGTGTTTACTTCACAGAGGGGAAGGCAGACTGAGGAGCAGAGAGGCTGGGTCACTAGGCCAAGGGCTTCGAGTTGGTAAATGGTGGAGCTAGAACCAGTAGTCAAGTCTTCACTCACAGTCTATTCCACAAGGTTTTAGGATCTTCTGGTTGCATGTAACAGTATTCTTGACTAAGAGTTGCTTCAACAATGTGGACATTTATTATCACTCTTAAGAGTAGCCATGCGGTTTTGGGTATGCAGGTTTGTGGTTCCAACTTGTAGGGCTGGCTGCGTGCGTATGGCTGCGCTGACTGTGGGTTGAATAACTCCAGGGAGAGCCATTCACACATAATTGGGTACATCTTGCACATCTATATGAAGTGGCTCTGGTTGTGGGTTTGAAAGAGTGGCTCAGTGATGTCACGACTCCGGGGTAGTTTCTCTATGGATCTCTTTCCTTTCCCTCAAGATGGCTCAACTGCTCTAAGTTTGTGTCATTGCATGTCAGTGTCTAAGCAGAAAGGAAGGGGCAGGTAAAAAAGTAAAGTATTCTGTTCACATCTTTCTCTTACTAGGGCCAAAATCTTTTCTAAAAGTATTAAACAGACTTCTCCTAATATCTTACTGCCAGTAATAATTCCAGCCAGGAATTGTTCACGTGGCCATCTCTAGGCTAATGATTAGTTATGGGAAATGGGCTCACCATTGTAGGCATAGGAAAGCAGGGCTCTCGCTATGCACATGAGGTAACAGGTGTTGAAAGTATGACTAGTAGGGTGTGCCGTACATAGTTGCACTGGGAAGTAGTATGTTTAATGTGTGTCATTTTCTGAAGGGAAAAAGGAATGTCAAACTGCATTCAGAATATACACATCACAGATGGTTTGAAAGGTCGACTCGTCTACTTCCTTGAAATGTATGGTGTTCATGTTTCCCTCCATGTAGGGTGGCAGCTTTTCCGGCTATGCCTGACTTTATGATGAACATTCCTTTCATCTGGTGGAAGTATAATCTTTTACCACTATTGTTTCAGCAGCTTTCCAGATTTTTCATTAATGGGTTCAAACACCCAGGAGTTATTTTGTTTTCTGGATGAGCGGTTTGGGGCATGTGCATTTCCTTACCTGTTTCCAGCATAGGGAAAGGAGTGGCAGGTACCTGCTTCTTTAGAAACAAAGTAGGAAAATGACCTACTCCACATTTAATGCAACAAACAAACCAACTTTTAAACTGGCTGGCCTGTGAATCAGGAAGTGTTTATATAGTGGGGGTACAGAGTTACAAAAGCTACTACTCCTGCCTTCTAGGGACTCACAATTACCTGAAACTATGCATGAAAGTTGTGCTAACTAAAGATGGTGAAGTTATATGGTCACCCAAAGGACACTGGGAGTCATGGTTTCATACTAAGGAAGCAGGAGAAGACGGCCAAGTGGGTGAAGCCAAGGAAAGGATAAATCACTCCTTCCTTAGTGTGTGTGTTCCTGCTGTGGAGAGAGGGAAGCACAGTTACAAGATATGTGGTTCAGTCGGCTTGTCTGTACCATTACATGTTTCCCAGAGTCATAGGGTACTGTAAACTCCAGCTGTCGATAAGATGTTATTGCCAAGGAATAGTCCTAGGTACATAGCCAGAGGAGTTCTAGCCTCAGAAAAATATGTGGACCTTTGCAATCTATATTATCAGGAGGAAAAACGAAATTTCTACAAGATTTCCTTTCAAAGGCATTAACAAGCTTTCCTATGATAAAGGATCTTCCTTCCATCCACCCATCACTCTGCAAAGCTGGCAGAATAGAAAATAGTGAAATTCTTACAAATGTGATGGCATTGAATTGTAAAGAGTCTTTGGAATTAGAGTTTCCTTGAGTGAGATAATGTCTATATGATTTCTATCCATTTTTTCCCTAAGTCCTCAAACCTGCTGGCACCATAAGCAGGAGGTTTCTCAGGAGGAGAGGCTGGGTGAAAGGAATGGCCTTCTATTTGTAACTAATCCTTAAAGATCCTGTCTGTAGCCCCTGACTCCACCCTTTCCTTTTGGCTGGAAGGCTCAGAAGGGATCTGTGAGAGGAGGTCCAGAGCTTTGAGCCTGATACGACATTTGTATATGACCTATGGTAGCTATTCTTACCATGTTTTGGGTTTAATGGCCAACTGTAGTGCAGTCTCATTGAGATAACTTTGAGAGGAAACTTCTGTGAATACCAAGATTGAACTTATCAGTTCACTGCTGAGCAGTAAGTATGGAGCTGTGAATATTCTCCAGTGTCCACATCTTGACCATCCTTCCTGGCCCCCATGCAAAGCTGGTTTCCTGGAATTGGGATTGAAGTCAAACCTAAATATAAAAATATCAAGAGATGTGTTGTTTTCTTAGTAAAAAGAAAATAGATTAAAAAAAAAAAAAGTAACCATCTCTCTAGAACACATTGTGACATGTCCATGATGTGAGGTTTGGGGACACATCCTCAGGAGTGTTTGTTGGACAATGCCCTCCCTCTAGTCCCTGCCATCCAGGAAACTCTGGTGCATTAGGTTTTTGTAATAAAGTAGTCAGTGTTTCAGGCATGACTCTTCAATGTCCAAGAGTTAAGAACCCCTGATTTAAAAATATGAAAAAGTGTTTTTAAAAAGTTAAAAGTTTAAGTGTTGAAAACTTAATAGATGAGCTAAACAATTTCTAAGTAAAAACAGTAAATTTATGAGTATAGAATGCATACATTTTTCTCTTAAGCTGCCAGGGCCAATGCTTATCTCTTTAAAATGGTTCATGTATTCTTGCGATATCTATGTCCAAATATGCTATAGCATTTGTACAGTTTTGCTACTCATTAAATTCCTAAGAGCATTAAGTTCTTCAGTTCTTTTTTTTTCCCTTTTTGTTTTTAGAGAAATATTCTTTTTCTTTAGACTTTCCCTGTCATGAGGGCCCTGGCAGGACAGCCTAAACAGCCTTCCTTTCTGTAGTTTTGTGTCCTAGAGTGGGTGGTGGTAAGAGTCCGCAGGTGGATGGGTCAGCCTGTGCTTGCTGGGAACTGACTGCACAGCCGGCCCGAGAAAGTCCCTACTCATGTCCTACTTGAAAACTCTTTGCTAGGAGCATAGTATGAAGTTTAGTTTGGGCTGGTTAAGCTCCAAGAATCAGAGCATATTTGTGGAATTGAAGTTGGTATTGGCAGGGTACAAGGAAGCACTACTTTTGCCATCAGACTCCAAACTGTCCATTTCCACACTTATAGGATGCAAGAAACCAAAAAGTAAAATCTCAGGGGAATGGGTAATACTGGTGAAAAATGTGTACATGTAAAATGTAAGACACACTTGTAGCAGTATCAGCACACGGAATCCCCTGTTGAGGGGTGTTTTTGTGGTTCAAAGGTCTGGATCCAAATCCTGGTTCCACCTCTTTTTGAAGTATGGCTTAACAGTTTTCTGATCTGCTTTCTTCATTTGTAAAATGGGGATAATACAGGCTTACTTATCTCAGTGGGTGATTATGACAATCAAATGAGACAATGTGTGTGGGCTGATAAGAGTTAATAGTAGCTGACTATGATGATATACTCTTCCTGCAGAATGTTATTTCTTCAACCTTGTATCTTTCTGATAAATCCCTAGAGTTATATGACACAATTGGTTCTTCTACTACTTGTGCAACATGTGAAATTTCGCATTGGGTTACTGAAAGTATGAACCCGTTCTTGAAATCACCCAGCATTGTGAAAGATGGCCCAGTCTCTCACTTGTCTCTTTGCCCAACAGTGTGCCATGTAAGAGGTGTGTGGTGGTTGGTAATGGAGGAGTTTTGAAGAATAAGACATTAGGAGAAAAAATCGACTCCTATGATGTAATAATAAGGTAAATGCATTTCTTATTTCCTAATCTGGAATTGTTTCAAAATAATATGGTTCCCTACTTTAGTATAGCTGTGTTTTAAAAGGAAGGAGAGTTGCTTAGATCTGTTAATGTAATTGATTATACAACCTTGTCTCCTGGTTGTTGCCTACAGTAGGCCTAGATTTTATATTATTCATTCAGTGAATGTTTATTAAGCTCCTTTTATATATACCAGACATAGTTCTAGGCACAGGGGACACAGTAATGAATAAGAACGTTATTGCTTCCTGTGGCACTTAACATTCAAATTGAGGGAGGAAAACAGTAATGAAATAAATAAGAAAATATAATATAAATTCCAGACAGACCATTAAAGTCTCTAATTTAGAATTGATGACCACTTTGAGGAGGTGACATTTAAGCTGGACTTAACTGATCAAAAAATGCCAGCCATATGAAGATTAGGGAAGAGCAGTCCAGAGAGAGAGAATGTTTGCTGCAGGCCCTAAGGAGGATATGATCCTGGGTTTGAGAGGAACAGGAAGAAAAACTGAGTCTTGAGGGCAGCAGGCAGGGGAGTGTGGTGCAATCTGAGGCTGAAGAAGTGGGCAAGGAGCAGGCTGTTAGGAATTAGAAGCTTGGATTTTATTTTAAATGCAACAGGTAGCTTTTGAAGGTTTATAAGCAAGATAGCAATGCAATCTGGTTTGTGTCTTTAAAATATTCTGGCTGTGTATGGGGAATGGAATATGAGGGACAAGGCTGGAACAAGGAGGCCATTTGCTGTATTCAAATGGGAGGCAGTGGTGTCTTGAGCAAGGCTGTCATTACTGAGAAGGTTCTGAGTAGGAAGCAGAGATTGTGGGTATATCTGGTATGAGATGTTTCTATATTTTCTCAGTGAAAGTAAGGCTAGATTATCATCTGGGGTAAGTATGTATGTTTTGAGGTTGGTTATGGATAGTCTTTTAAAAGTGGGAATGCTGGCACACTAGGGCAATGTATTTGGATGACCTAGCCGGAGAGGTGTTGCTGGGTTACGAGTTGCCTAGTGGTATCACGCTATTTTCTGTTCATTATCTGATTTAAGGAAGCTCTGATAATTTATCCACAAAACAATTTTGAAGCAGTCACAAATCTCTTTACCCATATTTGCCTAAAATCTGATCACTTAGAATCACAGCAAGCCCTTGAGGGAAAATATCACTGGCACAACATTATAAAAGTCATTTCGAGTGTTAAGATTGTCTTGTATTACATATATTTGGGGACAAAGAGTGAAACAGTATTTATCCTCCCAGAGGACACTGTTCTGGAAACAAAGCATTCCTATTTTATAGCTTGCTTTCATGGTGTGTGCAAAAATAGTGTTTGTCTAAGTTTGGCTTTGAGCACACACAAACCCAACAGTAGATCCATTGTGGTCCCTTAGTTCATTCTAGCAGTGGACCTTCATTTGGTTGTGCTTGGGTATAATGCTTTTCCTTTATTGTAGAGTGCCATGATTTTCATAGGTCTTTAAATCATGTTAAATGTGAGTCTTCTTGCAGGGTAGTCATTTAGCCACACATCCATGTGCTGTATGACTCTGTGACCATGAGCAAGCAACTTTCTCTCTCTGGACCTTAGGGACCTTATCTCTAAATCCAAGGGGTTTTGTCTGGTTGTCATCCAGGGTCCCTTAATTCTAGTATTATGTGGTCTTCTGTTCCCGTTTCTTTTATTTAATCTTCAGTTTTCCTGGAGGTAAGACTGAATTATCGTTGGCTTCACAATTAACTTTCTCAAACAGATGATTACTTTTTACCTTTGAGCAAGCAGTTGTTTCATGAAACGGATTTCTCTCACTGACCGTTCTTTGAGAAAGATTGATTGATTCATTTGTGGTTTCAGAGCAGAGCCGAGGCCTCTGAGGATTCTGACAGAAATGGTTCATACTGCACGTGGTCTACATATCTTGTGTTTTACTACCCACAGAATGAATAATGGTCCTGTTTTAGGACATGAAGAGGAAGTTGGGAGAAGGACAACCTTCCGACTTTTTTATCCAGAATCAGTTTTTTCAGATCCCAGTCATAATGATCCTAATACTACGGCGATTCTTGTTGCATTTAAGCCACTTGATTTAAAGTGGCTGTGGGGATTGTTGACTGGTAACAAAATAGTAAGTTGGCAAACTTGATCTGCCTTTAGATTACCTTCAGTTCTTTTTTTTTTTTTTTCTTTAAAATAAAGGCATAGTTTTCTATTTTCTTTATTATTACTTTATTTCAGAACATTAATGGTTTTTGGAAGAAACCGGCATTAAACCTGATTTATAAACCTTATCAAATCAGAATATTAGATCCTTTCATTATCAGAATGGCAGCTTATGAACTACTTCATTTCCCAAGATTCTTTCCCAAAAATCAGGTATGTATGTTTCTTTGCCCAGTTTCAAAATAAGGATCTGGCTGGGGTAGGGTAGAGGATCCCTGGGGCTGTCTGAACTGTATGAGGTCCACCATTCATGAGGTGGCTTCTGAAGGTCACATCTGAGTTAGTGAAATGAGATATCTGTGGATATTATCTTTATATTTTCCAGCTTGGAAGGAGAACCTTAAGTGGAATTTTCTTTTCATGCCCTTGTAGGGTACTTCTGGGGTCTCCTTCTGCATGCCCCTCTGGCTCATCTCGCAAAACCTTGCCTTCAGTATTATGCAAGAAGAGTGTGACTCGGTGGGCTGATGGGCTGGCATGTGTCCAGAGTAGCAGGACTGTAACAGGACAAGTGCATGGCTTTTCAGGCTAAAATATAAATAAACAGTTAGAGGCACTCTGTAGTAAAAAGCACAGCAATGCAAGTGCTTATGAGGTTTTTCTGCACACTTGTATAATTTCTGTAGGATTGGTTCCTGGAAGTGAAATTCTCAAGTCAAAAGCATAACTATTTTAAATTAAAGCCCTATTTCATAGTGATTTTGAGGAGAAAGGACAGCTTCTGAATGTATGTTTTGTGACTTTTTAGCCCCTGGGATTTTCCTATGTGAAGTATGATCATGTCTCTTGCTTTTTGTTTGGCGTAATGTTTTTAAGTGCAGTAGAATAGGACACCCTTGATCATACTCAGAGATGATACCAGGACTAATTGTAACTAGATAACGTCCCAGTAAAACATGGCATCCCAGAAGCCAAGTGGGGACCCTGCTGTATTTCAAGAAAAAGATCAGCCATGTTAGATGCTGGTCAGAGGTTGAGGACAAATAAATAAACCCTGATTTTGGAAACATGAAATTCATACTAGTGACACTGACAAGGATAAGAAAGGCTGACTGGGTAACGAGAACATGGGGGACATGAACAAGCAGAGACAAACCTTTAATGGAGTTTGCTTAAAAGGGAGCAGAGAAATGGAGCTGTTGTTGGAAGACGACATGGGATCAAAGTTTTGTTTTGTTTAAAGATAAATGGTTTGTTTATATGCTGAAGGGAATGATTCAGTCAAGGAAAAATATGGTGAAGGGGAAAAGTGGATAATTGTAGAAGCAAAATTGTTGAGAAGAAAGGTGGGATAAAATAAAGTAGGCTAGTGAAGGGGTTGACCATAAGGGGTAACAGAGACAGATCATCCACTGGAAGAGAAGTGAACAAAAATATGGGAAGACATGCAGGGAAGAGGGTAGGTTTTTTGAGTTGAGAAGATTATGTAGCTTCTTTTTGATTGTTCTGTTTTCTTAGGAAAAAAAAAGGGTTAAGTTGTCAACTTAAAGTAGGAAGGAGAATACGGCTGCTGGAGTTTAGAAAGGTATAAAATCCTAATCTTGGAAAGAGGAATGGAAATTTACTAAAGGAATGTAATTGGATTGGTGAACATACTTAATGCCCATTTGAGATTTACAATCATGAACTTAAAGTGAAACTGGGCAGCATGTTGTTTTTTTCATGCCATATTCGGCTGTGTGAAGGTGGGTACAGAGTGAGTGGAGAAGTAATCATCAGAGTAAGATTATGTCACATGAATTACAGATGCTGTAGGTGATAAGTGCAAGAGAATTGAAGGTCTATATAAGGGAATGATTATAATGAATAAGGAATCTAAGTTGTGAAGAAAGGAAGTAGAGGACATGAAAAGGGGGAAGGAAAAGGAACAAGTGGGATCAGTGAATGACTCCTAGGATTTTTAACCTATCAGCTTCCTTCTCAGATGGCCAAGGCTTATGCCAGTCACCATAGCACATGAGTTAAGGGAAAGCTAATGCTAAATGCTTTTACGCTTTCAGACAAGCTTGCCTCTTAGAACTCATTTGGTTTTACTATGCTTCTTTGATTTTATTTTCTTTTCCTAAAAATCAATCATGTATAATTTCCATGTGATCTATAAAGATACATTTAATTGAAAGGATATCTTGAATTGTGTAAAAAGTTTGAATATATTGTGTTTGCCTTTGAAGGCCATCTCAGTGAGAATTCAAACTTTAAATGCCAAGACCCTCCTGTCAAATCCCTGTTAGGGTGTTTTTCAGAAGGGTGTGTGTATGTGTGTATGTATGAGGGGATATATTTGGTTTCTTTTTCAAAAATTGATAATGATTCAGTTGAGATTGTAACATTCTATGTGTATGTCTGGAATCATTATTTTCTAGTCAGATACTATTACAGCATTTGTCTTTGAATTTGATTAATCTTTCTCTATAACAAGTCTAAATAATCAGTATTATATATTCGGGCTATTTTTTCAAGGATTTTATGTTTCTGTTTTTGATTATTTCATTAAACAGTGAGGAAAAACTATGTAATTCTAGATATTGGGCAGTTGAGCCAAAAAAATCTAGAGGACAGTGACTCTTATCCTGGGAACTCTGGAGATCATCTGGGATAATTCCAAAAAATTGTTAGACATATTTGCCTGCCCACTCATAAAAAAATTGCCTCCAGTGCAGATAACTGAAGTGAGTTAGAATAGGGAAGGGGAGCAATAATAGGGTTGTACATGATGATGTAATAACTTCAGACATAGCCAGTCTTCAGTGCTTCTGTTCAGCAACATGTCTCAATGGGTGGGAATAGGAAACAGGGTAGCAGTGAGCAGTTACAGATTGTTTCATTATCTGTACAAGAGGGAAATTTTCTTATTCCTTAATGGAAAACTTTCCATAATATGACACACCTTTTTTTTTTTCTTTAAATAATAGAGCCATTTTAAGGCTAATAATATGAAGCCTTTATCATGATTTTGCCCATTAGTGAATTAAGCTGTCTTATATCTCCTACATGTGTTCAAAATTTGCTTTTTCCAAAAGGAAGCCTGACTCATGTTTGTAAATAAGGGAGCAAGCATCTTTTTCCTTGAGCCTTGAAGTATTTCTTCATTTGATAGTTATCCACTGAGCAAATACTGCAGTTAAGCTTTATTGTTGAAAGACTTTAAGATTTCAATTACACTTTATATTCTTTTTGGAGCTGACGATATATAAGTGTTCTGTTTGAGGTTTGAGCTGTAGGACATGATGAGGATTTAATTATAATTTTCTTCCCTGATTAAGTGTTCATAAATCCCCATTTTATAAGATTATTTCAAATTAGAAAACAGTAGCTTGTTTGGAATTTTTTCAGATTTTTAAACTTTCATTTCTTTTTTCCCTCCAGAAACCCAAACACCCGACAACAGGAATTATTGCCATCACATTGGCATTTCACATATGTCATGAAGTTCACCTAGCTGGATTTAAATACAATTTTTCTGAACTCAAGAGTCCTTTGCACTATTATGGCAATGCCACTATGTCTTTGATGAATAAGGTAATATATACACAACCATACACTTTGGGATAAATTTTGATCTTCAGAGTTGGAAAGCTATCTTCTTCTTATCTATCTTCTTATTGTCTCATATGAGAAAACTGAGGTTTTGAGAGGTTGATGGATTCATGATTCACAGGGATTACACAGCTACTAAATGTTTAAACCAGGACTCAAGTCTAGAGGTCCTTTTACTACACTAGCTCCCCATTTGTGGTCCTGAGACCATTGGGAGAACCTCTTGGTTAATGCCAAGGGTCATCAAATCCATATAGGGACCAAGTCTTATAGATATTGCTTCATATTTGCATTATTTAAAATATACACAACTTGCTGTGTTTGAAATATTACAGATTCATTTAAAAAGCACTGATGTGCTGATGGTAATTATTTTTGTCTATTTTTTCAGCTCAGTAAATGAGATGGTCTATACAATTTTAATCCCATAAAAATCTTCATGGTCAAAATGATTATCTTTATACTAGATCCTGCTTCTCTTGAATAGGGATTAATGGTTGTAGATTTGATCTTGAGGATTTTTGTTTTACTTGACTGAATGGGAAGGAGTTTCCTAGTTTTAACTTAGTGCTGCATCACAAGGATAGGATTAAATGTAATCTGTATATTTTTAACACTGAAATATGAAAATTTTGCTTCACAGTATATAGGTAGAGTCCATGAAATTAATTAGTCCCCTGAAATCATCATTCCCAAACACTACATACAATTGAAGTAGTAGTATTATTCGGGTTAGATCCTAGTATTGTCCTATGGTTTTCTCTCTCTTCCTACCCACCATAAGACAAACACTTGAGATTTGAATCATTCATGAGGAAGGTGCCTGGAATAGACTCCAGATTAGGCTCATTTCAGCCCTTCCCTTTTCTGTAACAGTTGTGATATTTCAAGAGTTATCTGAAGAAGAGAACATTAAAACAACTCTAGACTTAAGTTATTTTAAATTAGAAAAAAATAAGTCCCCAAGAAAAATTAGGATATCCATCAAAAGGATAGAATTATTTTTTAACATTTTAAAAAAATTTATCCCCCTCGCCCCACTTGTTGTTTTGTGCTGTCTGCTGTGTCCATTCACTGTGTGCTCTCTGTGTCTGTTTCTCTTTAGGAGGCTCCAGGAACTGATCCTGGAACCTCCAATGTGGGAGAGAGGCACTCAATCACTTGAGCCACCTCAGCTCCCTGGTTTGTTGTCTCTCATTGTCCCTTCTCTGTCTCTTTTTGTTGCACCAGCTTTCCACGTGGGCCAGCTCTCTGCGCAGGCCAGCTTGCCTTCACCAGGAGGCCCCGGGAATCGAACCCAGGACCTCCCATATGGTAGATGGGAGCCCAATCACTTGAGCCACATCCACTTCCCTTAACATAACTTAAACAAAATCATGCTTTCAGTAGTTTATCTCCAGGTTGATTTTTTTCTTTTATAAAAAGTTTTAGATGTTGCTTTTCTAAAAGTGACCAACTCATTCTGATTAGAAATTTTGGTCTCAATTTATACCATGACTCAGTAGAATAGGGGATTTTGTGAGGTGTGAGGTGTGAGGCTCACTTACTTACGGTTTACTTGCTGTTTAAGTGATAAGAGTGGGCTTTAGGGAAGACTCTAGCTCAAGAATGAGAAAGGAGTAAGAAATGAGAATCATAACAGAAATTAAAAGTCCATGCCCCTTGTTACTTAATGAGTTTTTTCTTCACAAGCATTTTAGGTACAAATTCTGTTGTTGCTGTTGTTAATATTTTGAGATGCGACAGACGGTGATTTTGGTTTTGCTTTTTTCTTTAGAATGCGTATCACAATGTGACTGCAGAGCAGCAATTTTTGAAGGACATTATAGAAAAAAACTTTGTAATCAACCTGACTCAAGATTGACCCTACAGATTCACAAGATGATGCTAACAGTGCTAGTTTTATTTTTATACTGCAATTTTTAGTTTATTTTTAAATATGTTGGATGCACTCATATGAAATTATGTATATTAAGTCTTTTTGCTGACTGGTGATTCATAACCACCAGTTTCTGTGAATATGTTTAATTTATGAAAACCAAGAAAAGTTTAGTTATCAGGGAAATAAAATTTTGATTGCATTGTTTTTAAAATAAGCTAGTGTTCTAAGGTATTTTTAAACATTTTTGAATAGTTGCTTGTCTAAGACTTTTGAAGGGATGTGACTTCCTAAAAAGTATGGTGATTTGGTTTACTGTAATATAATTTGAATATAACATGACCTTTTGAGAGGCATTATTTGTTGACCCTTACAGTCGCCAAATATACCTCCTGGCTGTGGAGAAGTGGCATGGCCTTGATATGGCAGATGGGGAATAATTTCAGGCCTACATCTAGATAATTGTTCACATCTGTGCCACCTGGAGAACCTGATTTGAATCTTAAAGTAGTCCTGATTACATCAGTGTATGGCTATGGACATTCATACTGGCTTAATTAAGCTTTTTTTTTTTCTGTAATTAACTAAGCCATTAGATTATGATGAGTAATTTGGTAGAATGGAGATGGTTTTCTTGTTTTTAAATTGTAGGGAATAGGCTAAATATGAAATTCTGGATGAGTGAAAAAACAAGAATTAAATTACTAAAGTCTGGTGGCTTTGCATTATTTTAAAGATTGTTATAACAAAGCTTAACTTTACACAAATAATTTGAGCCAGGCAAGCTCGAGGAGAAATCCTTAAACAGTATATTTTTGGTTTAATTTATCCATTAAGTTTTTAAAGTTTAATGTTTGAAGTAAATTAGGAGAAATGAAGAAAACAACAGAATAAGTATACCCTAAAAGTTAAGCTGTTTTTGGAATTTAAATGGTATTTTCATGATTAAATCTAATCTTAAACTGCAAAGCTTACCTCACAACCTTCCTTTAGAGTAGAATCTGATGGGATGCAAAGAAGTCAGTTCTACAAATGTTGTGAGCTTGACTCCCTCCCAAAATTCAATAAATATAACCAAAGGCTATTTTGGGGAAGAGAAGAGGGTTGAAGGAGAAAGGAAGATAACAGTAGAAGTTTCTATTGGAAGAAGTTTGAGTCAAAGAAGGAATTAATATTTTTGAACAATAAGTATCACTAGGAGACACTGATGGTGTTATGGACAATTAAGGTGACCCCCTAAAAAAGGGCAAAGCATTATATCGGGGTCAGAAACAGGAATAAACAAAATACTTTAGAAGCATTGTAAAGAGTAGAAAACAAAGTAATTGATTTAACTCAGACCCAGACATTCACATTTACGGACTATGTTCTGTTAACATTGGTTTACGTTTACATAGTACTACAGTTTTATTTGATTCGTCTATTAACTTTGAGGTGGAAGATGCAGGTACTAGACTACAGTCCACATGTGTTCATTGTGGTCTTTCCCTTATCCACAACCACAGGCTACATCTTGGCTGCTGAAGTTCAGACTGATGTTAAGTAAATCATGCTTCAAAAACGATGGTGCTGACCATAGAAAAACTTAAAGTCAAAGTCAAAATCCTTTAGTGGCATTTTCAAATGTTACTGTAAGCAACTGCAATATTGACTGTGGAATTTCTGACTGATGTTAAAATTGAGGAATCTGGCTTGCGTAGTATGAGAAAAGGTTACAAACTTCAGGGATGCTTTATTTAAGCCATAATCTGAGCAAGACACGTATGTACAATTTATTAAAAACACATGAACACATTAAAACTCTCACTATTTATACAATCTAAATCCTAGCAACATATACAAATACTGAGTGACTACAGTACATGCCGAGGTAAGTAAAATACATTCTGGGAGAATATCACCAACACTCAAGCCATTTTTATTTTCAATAAGTTTTGCAATACACGTTTTGTTTCCACCTTTCCCAGTGTCAAAAATAAAAAAAAAGGAATAATAATAAGAACAACTTAGTTACTAAGTTGGATTAGATGAGAACTGGTGCCACAGCTGACCTAAAAAGTATTTTAATAACTATCCAACTCTTATTTAGATTTTGCAGTTAAGGGACTTCAAGTTT
>JAQZBX010032632.1:14558-25868 GCA_029593785.1 Cabassous unicinctus
CCCCCCCCCCCCCCCCGCCCACAAAAGGGGGACAAGCAAGCATATACATAATGTCATAATTTCAAATTCCTCTATAAATTTTCTACTCAAACCATTTCCACCAGCGAATAAAACCCATTGTTAAATGCAAAGTGCAAACAGTGAAACGTGAACTTAAATAACTGGACTAGACCCTGCACATACAATAGGATCTACTTAGATTTACAGTTTTTAATAAAATATAAATCAGAAATTCACAATATCTCATCTTTAACTGTGCTGGTTCCTAAGATTAATTAACAGCAAAATCAGTGTAATTTTATGCAACCTGTAATGGACACACTTGTTGCTGCCACTGTCTGATTCTATTTCTATAACTGTATTAATAGGAATAAAATTTAATCCAATAATTGACAGTGACTTAAGTCTTTGAAATATTTCAAGCAAGTAGAAAACTTCAAGGGAATTTTGTCAAAAATGGTTACTTTCACATTTTGTTATCTGATTGTCTCCAAAATTGTATATATAACAGACATATAAACTTAGTTTAAAAAAACTCTAATATGAAAACAAATGAACTAAATGATAAAGTAAAAAATCAGAAAAACCCTTTGAATCAAGGCTCAGCTCTTCATCTGGAAAGTAAAATGTATAAAAGTAGTAACAACTAGATATTTCATAAAAATCATTGGTAATTTAAGAATAGCACAGTGAAAATATGAATCAAGTCTTAAAATATGCACTGTTTAAGAAAAAAAATGCCTCTCATTAAAAAAAAAAAAAAAGTTCCAGGGAAAATAATCAGGTGCATACAATTACACAAAAATAGCAAGCATCTTTGGGAAAATGAAATAGTTACTGAAAAAAATCTCTTAAAGCTTCAAACAAACATACGATTTGAGGAAAAGTACATTCTCTGTGTAGTAAGAATGATTAAAAAAATAAAGCGATTTATTTATTCTTCCCACCTGAAAGAGGATGACTGCATTAATAATGTGCTTTACACATTCATGTAGGTTTTAATAAAATTTCAACTGCTGTGCTTTTTGTTTCAGATATTTTGAAACAAAATATATATTGGTTCTTCAATGAATAAAATTGTGCCTCAAACTTTATTTTATCTAGAAATGGAAAATAAAACCAACTAAAGGAGGCTGTAGAAATAAACAGTTCTATTTTTGAAGCAATGTTTTAGAATACTGATATACTTGTGGAAGCAAGCAAAATGAATACTGAACATCTTTATTCAAATTTAGTAAATTATGACATATTCTGGTGGCACAGATCAATAGAAAACGACTAGAATCTGGCAGGAAAGCACATTTTAACATTAAGTCTACACTAGGTACTATGGAAGAGGGGATTTCAAATTAATTTATTTTTACCATATGGTTGACATCTTGTATCATCTTGCCAGTCTGAGGACTTTTTAAGATGATTTTTAACACCATAAGTAATAAATTACAGATGATTTCTATTTCACACTATCTAAAACTAGTTCAGAGGCAGGTCATGAATAAAGTAGTGACAAGGAAGTTGCCAGAAGTTATCTAACACAAGACACTGATATTCATTTGCTAGGATGCGGTAAGGCAGGGGTTCTTAACCTTTTTTGTTCCACAGACCCCTTTGCCAGTCAGGTGAAAACCATGGACCCCTTACTAAGTCCACACTATACTGTGTATTATTTAATAAATATATCACACCTGCACCAACACATCCCACAAGAATAATGTTGGTTTTTTCTTTTTTATTTCAATTCAAGCTTATGGACCCTTTGTTAAGAACCCCTGTGGTAAGGTCTTTTCCCTAAGAATGACCCAAAAGCCTCCTTGCACCTCTCACCACACGGATATAGGCAGAACTGAAGAATACATGCCGGGGTGCTATTTCTTATGATAATTTACTGGGGAAAACAAATGTAAAAAATAGTTTTCACTAAAAATAACAAAAATACTTTGGGTCTCAAAAATTTGTATATATAAAACCAAAGAATAGTAAACTCTAGCTGTTAGACTTTTAAAAAAAATTTATATTATTTCTGAGTGGATGATCTTGCATTTCACTGTGATAAACATGAATGTGTCATGTTTACAGCATTCACTTAGGAGCCCCCACAACTCTCCTAGGAAAAATTCCACTGCAAATAAAGTTGAGGAAGGTGGATCTCCTTTATAAGTTTTTCTAAATTGTAAAGTCGTTTCTGTTTCCACATAGAGACGTACACTTTAATACATCAGAAGATCTGAATCCATGAGATTGATGAGTATCACCCACGGAAAAAACTCAGACCTTTTATAAACATAAAAATGGTGCTGGCCACCAAGTGCTCCAGGCAGAATGAGCAGAAATGAGACCAGGTCATGTACCATGAAGTGTGAAAGCTCTTAAGAGTGTCAAAAGTGAAAAGTCAATCACCCTGCTCCTTACAATCAGAGCTTCCTACATATAGATGTTCCTAATGAAAGATGGACAAGTGTAAATGACTGCAATCAAAACAATGATTATACCACAAATTATAATTCTTTAAAAAAATAAATTCGAAAGGAATAGAAAAGGAGGAAATCATGATAGTACCCACCTTTCACAAAGGAGCAGAATTTCAAGCCATTAGATATTTCAAGAACAGTACCATGCATTATTGCCAATCAGGCTTGCAGAGCCATCTCTTGAGTTTATTCGTGTACCTTCAGCACTGGTAATAAATAATACCTCTCAGTGATTTTTCTTTGAAGTGCATTATAGAGAGCTTTTCTGTATTAAAAAATAGTGTTTTACAGTAGTAACAAACAAGATATTTGAAATTTAACAGGCAAACAGTAACTGTAGCAGTTACACCTTCAAAGCAAGCTGGCAGGATTAGTAGTTTCCTGTACCTTGGTTATCACATTTTCCCCAACTACTTCAGTGACAGATACGGAATACATTCTATATTTTACTACCACTATTAAAAAAGGCCATGTGCTTTAAAATGATGCTTTGTAAAAAGCAGCATCACCTTCAGAGGATTTCTTTAAAAACATCACATTCACCCTCCCTCCCTGCTACTGATACTTCCTGCATGCTCTGTGGCACCTGGTACACCAATTCGTCTGGGGCACTTGGACCTGGCTTCCCTCCTTTTGGGGTATCATACTGGACCCGGGCAGAAGAGCAGCTGTCAGTCCTAGAGAGAGGTGTGTTGTAATTTCCCACTAAAGGGGGAGGTTGGTTCCCTGTAGCTTTGAAAGTGGACGTTGAGGGTAGACCGACTGAGGCTGTGGGGTGTCCCGACATATCCATGACGATCGGGGTTGCATACTCAGGTCCAGTAATTGGGAGTGGTTCAGCGTAGGCATGATAAACCTCCTGCACCGGTGAGTTGTAAGGATCCAAGTCAGCATATCCTGGTTCTTTTCCTTCTTCTGGTTTAAAAGTGGATCTCTGATGAAGTGTACCAACAAGTCCTCCCACAAGCGGTTGTGCATACTCTGGATATCACAAAACAAACAACAAAATGTTATCACAGTAATACAGGTCTCACACAATTTACAATGGCAGTTGCATGCCTACACCAAAAGCAAACACTTCTTTGTGGCACATGTGTTGCTATCAACACATATACTATGGATTCCCACCTATAGGAGCCAACTTCAAAAATTAAAATTAAAGATGTTATCTAGTATCTCATGGTAATAAGTTCATATGCCAGAAAGCCTCATTGATATAATTTTGCATAAGGAATGTTTATGTTCTTCAGAGTTATAGATATTTCATTGGAAAGAAACATGACATTATTGAAATACTGGTCTTGGAAAATAATTTCAGATTATTTTTTTCTTTTTTAAATATTAGGACATGTTTAAAATACTTATGTTGTTGGTTAATAGGATAAACAAAGTAAGGAACACCCATTCTATGCTTCTGTTCTCCTAACCATCTCCCCTACCACCAATAAAACCAAAAGAAACAAAACCCCAGGTAAACAGACAAAATGCCCAGAGTCTGTAGAAATGAAAGTCCCAATTTTGTGGGGAGAACATCTAAGACACAGAAATGACTCTCTAAAGGTCATCTTTTAAAAACATAGTTCTACCTGTGGAAATTAGCTCAACTCTTAAACATGAAAAAGATAAAGGAAGACTCTGTGAATCGCAGGGCACTTTACAGCAAGCACACTCCCTCTGCCTTGGGCCTGAAGGCTGTCCCATAGTTACCTGCAGAGTCAGCCTGCAACACTGTGGTGACCTCTCTCGGGCTCAGGTGATTAACTTCACTACTGCTATAGCGAACTGGAGTTTCTTCATGTTCCACTGATTTGGCAGGGAGAAACTGCTTCATTCCTTTCCACCAGCCTTCATTGTGATCGCAAGCAAAAGAGACTATTAAAACAAAACCTATCTCTCAAAGGACAATAGTATTGCCAAGGGAAATCCTGTTGCATTTAAGTCATCTCTGTAACAGACATCTACACAAAGTAGCCTTTACATTGAAGCTTACTTTCTGCTTTGATAGATTATTAGTGCAAAGCAGAGCATGGTAGAAATCTCTATCAAAATGATATGCAGAAAGAAATCACTGCTACTACAGTGTAGCCACATATACTTGTCTGTTGTAGGGGAAGATTCTAATAGTTGTTTTCCTCAAAAATACTTTCCAAGGGCTGTCTTGGGGTACTAGCAGCACCATGATCTGCCTCCATCACTGCCCTTTTCTACCCTGGTCACAGCAATGAACTAAAAGTTCTTGGCTCCAAAACAGCTATTCCAACAGGGATACTGGGAAGTGGGAGAGCTGTAAGGGTCAACCTCTGGTGGCACTGTAAGCAAACTGCCATATGCCAGAGTAGAAATTCAGAAGCTGACAACTAATTCATCATGGCACAGACTGCAGTCTCACAGATGCCTAAACTGCTGTACTACACTTGTGAAATGACTTATTCTCCATTTCATCACTTATTAACTAGAAGAGATTTTGCAGAGGGGTAAAAATGGACAGAACAGAATAGAACTCCCACTTTTTTAACTGTTGGGAAGTTCAAATGGGCCTGAGGATGACTTTTCCTCTTTCACTACTGCCTCCTGGCAGGGAGAGAGACATTTTTCACTGATGGAAAGAGATGCAAAATTCCAAATAAGTTACCTGCCCGGTCCCAGTAAGGTAAGTCATAGGTGCCTTCAGTTTTTTTCTTTCTGGAAAAAAAAAAAAAAGTTAGCAAATAGAGTGAATTCACTAAAACTGCAGGGTAAACACCAAAGTTAATAATTAATCAAGAGTACACATTTCCATTTGCTGGGGAGTCCTCTACTTCATTGGACTTTTAAAGTTGGCACTGCTGAGGCTTAAAAATTCTGGATTCTCAATAAATATTAAACAGCTACCTCCTGAGACAGTAACTTTTCTTCTTACCCTCCTATTACTCAACATAGATAAAGGAAGAAAAAAGGCAAGATCTGTAGAATGAAAAGACTGAATCAAATCAAGCTGATAAAAATTATGTTAGGTCTATTTTAGTTTCAAATACAATTTACACAAATCAATCGATTCACGTAGTTCACAGAACAAGATAATATTGGTTTTCTATTCTGTATTATTCTTTTTTCCAACTTCTTGCTTTTCTACTATTGTCCTTTGCCTCAGTGAAAATTAAAGTGTCACATACCCTTAACTTTACAGATTTAACGTTAAGACAATGCTGTCACTAACAGTGGGGAATGGGCGGTGTGGCGGAGAGGTAGGATAGAACCTGGTTCTCTAGGCCTGGGAGGCACAGCAGAGTCTCCACAGGGGCAAGAGTAATGTGTGCAGTGAAGAAATCTCTCCACGCCCCAGAATTCTAACACATCCTCTTCTTTACCAAGAGCCTCTTACAAAGAAAAAACAAGCAAATGAAAGGCCATTTTCTGATTCAAGAATGTAAATCTAATTTAATTAAAATTACAAGAAAGAGAAAGCAAACATTCTAGTCGACAAATGAGGAAAAGACGGTTATGTGAGTTGCTCAAGATCACAAGTGTGGCTTTCACAGAGACCTAAGATGTGCAGTTTTCCTACAACGAAATACTTTTTTTCTGGTATTAGACTATGTTTTTAGTATTGATAATAACAGTTTCCTCATTTTATAAAGTCTGGCTGTATTTAAAATATAATATTTTCCTTATTTCAAAGTAAAATAAAATTTAAAAGAGATGGCAGGTGTTGAAGTTGTTAATTAAAAACTGGAATGAAAAAGAAATAATGCTGGCTTATTAATTACGCACTTTTCTCTGAAAATCTCATCATCACAAGATTTCGAAATAAAAGCAAACCAATAATCTTTTCTAAATGGAAGTTGGATACCTGATATGTGGCTAGGACAACAAATTTAATGGTATGAGTATTAGCCAAGGGTTGTATTATAAAAGGATTTTATAAGCTTAATCTCAAGGAACAAAGCTACAGATTATTTACTCAGTACATGTAAAGTGCTGAGTGCAGTGCTTGGCATGGGTCAAGGTTTTAATAAGTTGCCATTCTTCTTATTATTATTTTCTTCCTCCCTGTTTTTCACAGTCTCTTTATGACATCTCCCCCTCCACTCCTCTTCATGAAGCCAATCATCAGCAATTTCAACTACATCCTTGGCAATAACTTTAGTTCTCCAGCTCAGACCTCTTTTTCCCCCTGAACTCCAGGCATGTTTTCCAACTGCTTCTTGGAAATACTGTCCACAGGGTACTTTATTTATTTATTTATTTATTTAAAAGATTTATTTATTTATTTATTTATCCCCCCCTTGCTGCTTGTGCTTGCTGTGTCCATTCGCTGTGTGTCTTCTCCGTGTCTGCTTATCTTCCCCTCGCTGTGAGGTCCCGCTGCATCAGCCCCTCGCGCCACGCGGGCTGGCCTGCTCTCACAAGGAGGCCCGGGGTCCCCGGGGCCTCACACATGGTAAACGGGGGCTCTACCAGTTGAGCCACACACAGGGTCCTTTAATACCATCCTAAATTGATCTCAGGACTTGGCTCCTGCCTCCCTCTCAACAACCTCCACTCCCCAGTCCTCACCCTTGCACCCTGTGCTTTAACCACACTGGATTCGCTATCAGAGGCGGCAGTGGACAAGAGAGTGACTGAAGTCAGACTGCCTGGTCCAAATCTCCAGTCCGTCATTACTGGTTGGATGACCTTGGACAAGTTAGTTACATCTTCTCTGTGCCTCACTTTCCTCTTTTGTAAAAAGGAGTTAGCAACAGTACCTGCTTCATAGGTTGTTCAGAGGACTAAATGAGGTGATATATGTAAAGCATTTAGAATAATGCCTAAAATTAGCATTTAATTTTCAATAAAAATTTGCTACTGTTGCTGTTTTGCTCTCATTCTTCCTATTATTGCTGTTTTTCAGTTTCCTGAATTCATCATGCACTTTCCTCTCTGGAGCTCCAGAAATTCTTTCCCCTCTCCCTAACTCTTGGGGCCTCTGCACAGCGAGCCAGGAGCCTCCCCCAACACCATGAATCTCCTCCAGTTGCCCTGCCATGGCACAGATCGTGTGGTTTGTACCATGGCTGATGGTGTTCAGCACTGGGTCCTCTCCCAATTGCTAAGCTTTGCGTTTACCACTGGACTCCCAGCAAGCACAAGGCATACTACCTGGCACAGCGCAGGTACGCAAATATTTGGTGAATGGCTAAACAAGTGAAGTCATTCTCTTTCTGTACCAAACCTGCCCCTCCTGCCTGATATCTCAACTCATGGCATCTCCTGGTCTAATTACACAGCCCCAAACCTCAGGTTATCACAGATCCTTTCTTCTTCCTTAGCAGACAACTAGTTGTGCAGCCTGTTGATGCTGCTCTAAAACATCTCCCCCTCTATCTAGTCTCCCTTCCCTAGAATCAGCTACATTATGTTCCTAACTTGTCTCACTGTTTCTTTCAGCCTCTCTTCTCTCCATTCCACCTTTAAAACTTCTGCCATTAACCTACAATCATCTACTTAATGTCATCCCTCTTAACATTCCTCAATAATTTCCTTATTTCCAGAATTAAATCTAATTTCTTCTGTCCAGAAAGCCTTTCCAATCAATACCTGCATCTCCATGGTTATCTCGGTACTCTACTCTGCCAAGCCCACAGGAGATCTCTGGGCGTTTGCGCAAGCAATTCCCTCAGTCTGAGCCATTCTTTACCTTCCTCTATCCAGCCAATACCAGCTCCTTCTTTAAGCCAAGCACACCACACCTGAGGAGTAGCCTTTCCCAGAAGAAAATATTCCAGATAACTCAGGGTTCTCACATCTGTTTCCCCCAGCATTTCATAAGTTACTCATCCAACCATACTGTAGTTCTTTATATTAGGTCAGTTTATCCTGCTAAACTCTGAACACTCTGGAGACAAAACTGTGTCTTTCATTCTTTCAGTGATTTATGAAGCACCTATTATGTACTAGTCCCTGATTTTATTTATCTGTGTATCTCAGTATTTAACGCAGAAGTTAATAGAATAAATGTACTTAGTAACTGTTGAACTGAACCGACTTATTTTTAATGGGGAAAAAAAAGGAGAAATGCATGTAATTTTTATTCTAACAACTACTTTAAATCTCCCTTTCAAAAGGGTGAATTGTATTTCATCTTTGATGATTAGCTTCCATTTCATATTAGGTAGTATGGCATACATCCCCAGGGCCAGGGAGGTGAACTAGCTAGGACTGACCTGTTCCTCCAGTGCCACGCACAGACCAGGATGAGAATGAGAGTGGTGAGGACCATAACCAGCACAGGCACGAGGACGGCTGCCAGCGCAACATCTGGGAAAAAACAAAAGTACGGTAACACCAAAGGCAGAGATCACAAGGGAACAGAGTTAAAGATTTAACCACATCATTCAAAACTTCTCTATATGAAAAAAATACCACGAAACATTATTTGTGAGACAAGATGGGCCATGAGTTAGTTGGTAAGTGTTGAAGTTTTTGAGGATACATGGACGTTCATTACACTATTCACTACAATTTTGTATGTTTCAAATTTTTCATCAAAATAAGTTTTTAAATCTTCAAAACAAAATTGAAAGGCAACTAAACCATGACTATATATTTTCTGCATATGTGATAAGGGATTAATGTAATTAACGTATTGGAGTGTTACAAGTGAAAAAATATATATAATAGGGAAATCAGTAAAGGAGGTGAACCAGCAGTATACTGAAAAATATGGTTGACCATTAAGTATGTTAGCCTCACTAGAAATCAAATAAATACAAGTTAAATCAAGAATAAGATGCTGTTTTTTTGCTTATCAAATTGGCAACAATTTAAAAAGAGCTACTAATTGTTGAAGACAAGTGTGTTCATGGGAATATAAATTGATACTATCTTTCTGGTAGGGATTTTTGGGCAAAATGTATAAAAACCTATTATCTGGCAAATCCACATCTAGGATTTATTCTTAGGAAAAAATTTAAGACACACAAAGATGTATCTTTAGTGATGTTCACTGCTGTATCTGTGTAAGAGTGAAAAATTGGAAACAATCCAAATGCCCAACAGTGGGAGGGAATACATAAATCATAGTAGCCTTCTTAAAGTGAATGCAATCCAGGAATTAAAAAATGATGTACAAAACGTTAGCCAATTTTTTACAGATCTGGGAAGGTTAACAATGCAGTGTTAAGCATAGAAAGCAGACTGCAGATGCATATATGCAGTGTGTGTATGACCAGCTCAGGACCCACACAATGCTGGAGCCAGTAGGGACTTAGGGATCTTTTAACCCCCATATCTCACCTATGGATAAGAAATCCTGGGCCCAGAGACAGAAAGTGGTCTGCCTAAGGTCATTTAGGACGTTAGTTTCTTTCTTCATCCCTTCTATCTCCTGCCCCTTCCAATTACCGTGTACAGATAACAGCCAAGAGAATGACAACAGCAGTGACTGCTGATATTTCCTGTGGACTAAGCCGTACACTGCATGATGGGTGTCTCATCGGCTGTAATTTATTTCTTACAATAATTGTATCCAAAAGAGAAAAAGGAAGCTGATGACATTGGAGGGAGGGGAAAAGCAATAACATTAGGCCTCTGAGAAGTCAGATGGGATGGAAACCAGGTGAAGCAATCAGCCTCAGGTGGTACAAGGGACCTCCTTCCCATTGCAGTGGGAGAGACGATTACAGACAAGTTTGTGGGTTCCACAGAAAGGGAGTTTCCTTCTAATGGCTTTGTGAAGTTGCAGGGGTCACTGACTGAGAATGAGTAAAGCTCTCTGGGTCAAGGCTTTGAAAAATATGGAGAATGTTTAAAGTAACTCCTAAAGAGAACACACAGAAGAGCTAACTAGGGAAACACAGGAAGACTGATGGCCAGGGCTGACGGTCCCATTGAGTGAGGACCTGGAAGTTACGGTGGCACAAACTTGACCATTACATGATTTTTTCCAGCATCACTCTCAGCCTGTTTGTGAAAAACAGAAAAGAGAGGAAGTATACACAAAGGAAGTCATGACTCAGGCTAGGAAGTACAGAGAATTCAGAAAAGCAAATAGGTTTTTCCCTAGAATTTATGAAACTGGAGAGAAAAATCAGGTTCAGATATATGCAGCAAAATTTAAAGAGAAGCTTTAAAGTTAATACCTACACATCTGCTGAGGTATGAAAAGTAAAAGTCTATGTATATCACTATCCCAAAGAAAGGGAGACTGGAGATCTTCAACTGAAAAGACCTGCACACTCTTTGTTGTTCTCTTTTTAAGCTTGAAGGATCCTAGTTTTGGAAGAAAAGACTTAAAGGACACTTTTAATCTCGAGGGTTTGAGATTCTCTAATCAGATTTTAAGATAAGCAATACTTTTAAATGACTGTTCTTCCATCCAGGGATGTGGTCTGGGATTCTGCCTGAACACATGCCTTCTACACATTGGTAGGAAGCTCTCTTTCTGTGACACTGAAATGTCTTGCCTTCTGAGAACTCTTGCTTCTCTCCAGCTTCTGCTTCTAACTTTTCCTACAGCATGTGAAAGAAATTACTCTGTTTGGATACCTCAGAACATGGGAAAGAAAATGACATTAAGAAAAGGTGGAGAAAGTTATAGGAATCAAGGCAAATGTCCAGTTTTATAAGAAATAAAAAGTGCTATGGGGAAGCGGGTGTGGCTCAGTGGATAGAGCCCCCGTTTACCACATGGGAGGCCCGGGTTCGCGTCCCGAGGCCTCCTTGTGAGGGCACGCCGGCCTGAGCGGTGCGGTGGGCTGATGCAGCAACCTCACGGCAGGAAACGGGTGTGGCGCAATGGATGGAGCACCCGTTTACCATATGAGAGGCCCCGGGTTCGCTTCCCGGCGCCTCCTTGTGAGGGCAGGCCAGCTCGCGCGGC
>JAQZBX010032633.1:0-25763 GCA_029593785.1 Cabassous unicinctus
TTTTTTACCAAACACTCTATATCCACCAAGCAAACACTACTTCTCCCCCTTTTATGTTTTATTTTTATTTTTTTATTTTTAACTTCACAAACCATGTGGTAGGAAGATTGCATTTAGTATTGGTGATCATTTACAAGGAACTAGCAGAAAAATCCAACTCATTTGGCAAAAATATTCCTCAGGAACCATCCTGAGCACCATCTCCAGCTACCCAGAAGTATAATGGAAACTTCCATTGAAGCACTATTACCCGTAAACCTAAATATGATGCAAAATAAGCATTAATGTAATATTTGTAAGAAAGCTTCATTTTTACATAATATTTAAAAATTATGGTATTTATGAAAGGAAAAATGACTGGATCTTAAGAGGTTTTTTACACCCTTTTTGGTACTTTTGTAGCTGACTTCATTAAAGTGAGTAAGAGGAGAAAAATCGACATGTTTTACCTCCAATCATTAATCAAATGAAATTTCTTTTAATAATTTTATAGAAAAATACCAGCTTCTCTTTTTTCTGAAAATGTGTTTTGTTTTTTGCTTACCATATTAAATTATGTTTTTTATTATCTATATTATTAAAGTATATTATAAATTTTATAAGGAAAAATATTAACATAATAGTTAGACAAGTACTATTAGAGGCCGAACAGGGAAGGATATTGCTAAAATTAAAGAAATGAGTTTAATTTGCATTTCTATTACCAAGGCTAATTGTAAGAACTTCTACCTTGATTAGAGTCCTTAGTAAATAAAAATATGCTCAAATTTCATAAGAATGTTTGAATTGCTCAAATATTACAGGACATTAGACATTCATCTAATCAGACTAAGGATGAAAAAAATGAAGTTCCTTAAACAATAAGCCTATAAATACAAATTAAAGAGTTACATCATCTTGGCCATGCATTTACTGGTTGTGATTTTTAACTTAGATATTGTAATCAAACTCAGTCCCATTGTAAGCCAAAAAGTGTTTAGGAGAAGACTCAGATTTCAGACCATCAGCTTCTTTGCTTGTTAGTTTTTGAGTCAGAAAATCCCTTGAATAAATCTACTCTTGAAGTTCAAGGTTAACATAGAGTTATAAAGAAGACTGGATCAAATGCCTCCTTTTGGAAAACAGATTATGTCATATCTTATAAGGTCAACCAGAACTTCTCCAGCTTTGATGCAGACATTTGACCATTATTCTGGTGCAATAATAGATTTCTGGCATGACTGATGAATTTAGGGAAAAGCCAGTTCACAATAATCCCGAACATCAGTGCATAAGCATGTGGTTTGGAGGTACCTTTAGATATTAACTATTATGCAATGAAATAAGGAATAATATTATGTGCTGGGTGCCAAGTGATGATGCCAGTCTCACATAGCATGTTCCTGGCCTTCAAGGAACCTCCTGGTTAATAGTCCTTAAGGCTACTTTGGGGCCTCCAAGTTAATAGTCTTCAAGGTTATGTTTTTTCCATATACCTCTTGGGTAGTGTAAAGATGACTTAATCTTCAGTTGTCCAAAGTGCCAATTTTACGAATGTTCCCAGCATTAATGGTGGAAGACAATTGAGGCACCCAGCAGCCTCAATTAGCACAAATTTAGGTACATTCCATTAAGATAAAGAAGAATATGTGGCATGTCTGTCTGACTAAAGAAATGCCAGTGATGATGGGAGAGCAGTGCCACCAGTCATAAGGGGGATGAGGTCGCCTTCAGGCCCTTGGAGAGTTAATATTAGCCCTCTTCAGACATGAAAAATAATAATTAAACACTGCTTGTCAATTAATGCCAACTTAAAGAAAGGCCCTACAGTTAGATTAAGTGAAGAGCATGGGTTGCTTGAAAACAGCAAGAAAGGAGGAGGGAAAAGGGTATAAAATAATGGAAGAGATAAGGTGAAAAAGGAGAATAATTAAACACACATGTACTTTCCCAGAGTTGGGGCACTCATATTTCTAATTAGAATTTCAATGCAGGAGCCCAATTTAACCTTAGGGAGTCTTTATATTCATGTCACTGTTGTACACAGCAATCAATCCAACTCTGGCATCTTACTTGCAAGTTGAATTTTCATATTACATTAATGGAGCCCCAGTCTCTTTGTATCTTTAATGGATATTTTCTTTTTCGAGCTTTAGTATGTGTTTTGTCTTCTAGAAAATTCTGTGCTGAGAGGAACAATAGCCATTTAGATACTGGAATTCAAAAGAATCAGTGGCTTCCTGACATTAACCCATTTCTTTCTTGACAAATGTAGTCATGGTACTGTTGAAATCATCCTCTATCATATCTGCTTGAGTGAATTTAGAGGAATAATCGATCTTTGTTTAGCAGAACAGCCTGGTGCACTAGGCAGCGGATGGTATGCTAAAAAAAAAGTCCCGCATATTATCTCCTGTGACTGGATAGTCAGCAGTTAACAAGCTGTCTCATAGTTCAGTTCCTCCCAAATATCTGAAAAGGTATTTTGACTTTGTCCTTTCCTCTGTTGTCCTCAGCGGATTCATATTTAATTAGTGGCTTCCAATTCTGGAACATATTATAGAACCGCAGCCTATAGCTCTATAAAATTTAAAGGTCAAGTAGTTCTAGGCTTCCGTCTTACCAAATGGGAAACAGACTAGAGGGCTTGAATATTTTGCTCCAAATCAGATTTTTCAGTAGGAAATGATTTTAACCATTTAAGAACTCAGCACATTATTAACCCCTCTTAAGCAGGAATTTATGACCTCCGCACTCTTACTCTTTGGACAAGCGCAAATATAACATTCTTATATTGGGTCAGATCTAAGTGCTATCCAGGCCACTGGTTTATCTCCAACAGTGTAAGAGAATATTTTGTTTTGGCTCCTACTTCTTCAAAGTCCTGATTTTCATCTAAGTTCTTAGAAATTAAATGTTTGTTGGCCTATCCTCAGTATATGCATTTTTTTTTTTGTCAGATTAGCAATATGGGGCCAGAATCATGAACTAATAAAGACCTTCATTCAGCTGGTGACTCAGAGCAAATGCAATGAGAATCCACCCCATGCACCTGGATACCAGCCATATATCTGGAACAAAAGTTAGGACCCAGAGTGACAGTTACTGGTGAGGAGATTGGCATTGAAACCAAAGACATTCTCACATTCTCAGTCTCCTATGAAGGAAACATAGAAGCAGACAGATACAGGTAGGGCTAATGTTGGACCACATCCTGTGGTGGGATTTGTGAGGCCTAATATAAAAATAAATAGCCCCAATTATGACCAACCCTGATGTGTGAAATTTCCAATGCTAAGAATACTTTCCAAAGCTCTTTTGTACAATTTAGATTAAGTCTAATGCCTATCTAATAAGGAAAACTTGTTAAAAAGAATCGAGTATATTATCTGGATTCAAATCTGTTGCTCATTCAAGTAAAATGATTGAAATCTACTGATCCTCTCTGTACATTGCCTAGTGACCAGGTCTTGTATCCTAAGGGAATGGCAGATAAATGCGTTGTTGGAGTAGAGAGAAGAAAGCTTTGGGAATTGTTCAAGTTGGTGGTTTCTGGGGAGTGGGGGAGAGGTGGTGCTTGAAGTTTCTGAATCTTAAGAATGGTAAGATAGAGTGTGTGTGTGAGGTGGATTCTGAAAGGATATTACCAAAGGGACAAAGTGGCCAAAGATAGACTATCCCTACTTTTTAGGGGTTTTTTGGGGGTGGGGGTGGGGGTGGGGAGTGGTGATAGTAGGAGGATGGTAAGATCACTTCAGTTGAGCAATTTGCTTTTTGGGAATACCTTTATCTAATCCTTAGACACATGTTTACAATATACCTGTTTGTCTCTATCACCCAAGATTCTCTAGGGAAGCACCAAAAAGGCCTAATTACAGTCAATCAAGGGAGCTACAGGTGCACCAGCAAGATGCCTTAGCCTATAGTTCTTACTTGCTTCTTCCCTACTCTTTCTTCCTAAAGCCTGATACTTTACATTGATTTGAACTGTGTTGCTTACCTGATTTGCAATGTCTACATTGTCTTGAATCTTAATTTTCTCTGTGATATCTACTTCCTCTGTCCTGATGTAATCTCTGGACCTGATATAACATCTGCTCTCCAAAGTCAGATTAAGAGGTGAGGCAAAACAGCCAGGCATCACTTTCCAGAAGATTTCTGCATTTAGAATATAGCATATATGTTCTAAACATTGGTACATATCAGAACGTTTTAGGACAATTTAGAATTGGTGTATAGAAGCCCTAAAGACAGAGTCTAGATTGATTTCATTTTTTATCTCAGGCACTACCCCACTGCCTGGCACATTGGAAAGGTTAAATAAATGTTGAACTGAACAATTTTATTCCATTTACTATTAAAGATACTATGCTTCAGATCACGGGGAGGAAGCAAAGGTAAACCACACATAGTCATTGTATTCAAATTTGCAAGTTCTAGTGAGTGAAATACAAGGGTGTGGAAAAATGGAAGTAGTAGGTATTAAATCAGAGAAAGGACAGGGAAAGGTTTCTTGGAGAAGAAGAAATCTGAGCTTGGCCTTGCAGGATAAGTAGGATTGGAGAGGAGGTAGAGTGGGAAAGAGGAGAAAGGAACAAGAAAATCCTAGGCAGGATGCATGAAAGTGCTAGGTCATAATTTTAAAAGGGTCTTAGTAGAGGCATGTGTGTGCGTGTATGTGATAAATCCATGAAGATACATGGGAGAACACTTTGGACCTTTGGATCATTTGATTTCAAGTAAAGGGAATGACCCAGTCACAATTATGCTTTAGTATACGCTCTGCCAGCAGTATACAGAATAAAGTAGAGGGAGAGAAATCAGTTATGAAGTTAATGCAAGAATTTAGGCTGGATATAGCAAAGGCTTGAAAAACAGTATGACAGCTGGAAATGTAAAGGAAGAAATGGATTTAAGAGATAGTATAGAAATATAAATTTAAAAAATACTTTCAGTCCAATTGAAAGAAGATAATAAGCAAGAAGGAGTTCTCAAACATTACTCTGATATTTTACACCAGGGCAATTGTAGGTTCCAATATCATTAACTGAAATAAGGAAAAGAGAAGAAGAAGCTTTTAGGGGTTGAAAAAATTGAACACATATTAGATTCTGAAAAGATGGAGCTTAAATCGTAGGTATTGCCCTCCTCACCCAACTATACCTAAGTACCAGCCACTTCTACCACATTGAGGAGTTCCTGGGCCATGTGCAAAATATAGGAGGTATGATCAAGGCCTTGAGCTATACCAGAGTTGGGTTGGGGGAGCAAGTACAAAACATTTTGCTCTCTGATCCTTAGGAGAGCCTGGAGACTGACATCGGAGAACTCAGCAGTAAGACTCAGAATGCTGTGCATCCTGGAGAGGATTGGCCTGTGGACATCCTTGGCTCACTTCCACCCACTTCCCTGAGGCAGGGCAACACCTCAAGGAAGTTGCCTGATTGACTCCCAGGACTAGGAGGGCAATGTAGAAGGTAAATATAGTTACCATATCCTGGATGCTGAAGGAACCCTAATCTTGACTGCAGGGGAGAGTGAGGGAGACAAAGGTCTTCTTCTTTTTTTTTTTGTAATATTAAACTTTATTTTTAGAGATTTACAGAAAAATTACACCAAAAGTATAGGGAATTTCCATATAACCCCCCACACCCAGCCATGCACATAGCTTCCCTTGTCATTGACATCTTAGATTAGTGTGATACATTTGTTACAGTTGATGAACCAATATTGAAGCATTGCTACTAACCAAAGTCTATAGTTTACATTATGGTTTATACTTTATGCTGTACTGTTCCATAGGCCTTTACACATGTCATGTGTCTATCATTACAGTATCATACTGAAGAATCTCACCACCCCAAATATGCCCTGTGCTCTACCTCCCTCCTGAATCCTTGACAACCACTATCTTTATATCATTGTTACAAGTTCTTCCATTAACACAAGATAATAACTACAATAGCAATAAATCTGCTTTGGTCCATGGTTACACTCCCCCTTTATGATTGTTCATTCCTCAACCTTGAAGGATTTGGGATGGTGTCTACACTAACTACTTCAGGCTGAGAGGGGACTTAGATATTATGGGGCAGATTGAAGGAATTATTTTGCTTGCAGTTTTAGATATTCCTTGTTGTTTTTTTTGGTTGGGACTTGTCCATCATCATCATTTTGTTGGTTGTCCAGGGCAAGCCCAAAGAAATGTAGAGTAGCAGTTTTCCGCAACTCTGCTGAGATTCAGGACTCAACCAGCTTATGACCAATCCTAAAATTTAAATCTCTGGGAAATATACTTAACAGGTACATTGAAAATTATAGGTTCAAATAAAAAGAGTAGAAGAATCATGATTAGGGGAATTATAAATGAGTATAATTATGTTATATTGGGGAACTAGATTATCATTTATTCCCAAATAGGGCCCCCAAAGGGGTGTTGATTTCATGGCTCTGTGTGCCTTGCCTCTGGTGTCAAGCTGTCCCTAGAGCCCTCAGGAGCACTCTTGTTTGGGGCTTTGTTTATTGTGGCAGTTATTGAAATCTATCTGACACCTGCATAAGCATAACCTTCGGAATGACCTCCCGACTCACTGTGAAATGTCTTAGCCATAAAACTCTTTTTTATTTAATGTTTTCTCCTTTTGGTCAAGGTCTTTTTCCAATGCATTGCTAGTTAGCACTTGGTAATAATCCCTTGGTACCAGGGAGGCTCATCCCTGGGAATCATGTCCCATATTGGAGGGAAGTTAGTGTGTTTATTTGCTGAGTTTGGCGTAGAGAGAGGACACATTTGAGTAACAAGAAGGTTTTCTTAGACATTAATTATAATTAGGTTGTTTCATTTTTACAGGAATAAGGTTCATATGTACAAACATTAAGATCGAGGACTTGGCATAAAGGCCTATTTTCTTTTCTTACGCATGGCTTATATAGTCTAGAGATTTTTGCCATTTTATTTGAGAATGTAACAGGGCTTCTCCAGGATGGAAATTTAATGTTTTGTTAGCTGTGTGTGTGGGCCTCTATCTATTAAGAAAACATACCTTTGACAACATGAACACATTCATACCCCATTAAAGTATGTTTTAGGTACATTTTCTCCCATATTACCAACCCCTGTACTAGTGACATCATTTGTTATAGATCCTGGAAGAACATTCTTATATTTCTATCTTTACTACAATCCTTGGCCATCCCAGAATTCACTGAGTTATATAGTTGTCTGTTTTATTCTCTAGCTTTCCTTCTAGCCCCCAGATAGCAAATTGACAAACTGCCTACTTCAGAATGCTTCTCCTTAGGACACTCCAATCTCTGGACTGAGCTCTTAGAGTGAGTTAGAAGTTGACAAAGAAAACTAATGATGTACCTCAGGGAATCTAGCAGCATTAGAAGAATATTCAGAACACATAGCTACTAAAAGAAATGGAAGTGCTGGTAGAGACATTAAATGACTTGAACAAAAATTAATAAGAAAACTTGAAGTGCAAATACAGAACATATCTCTCAAATTCTTGGAACTAAAAAAAAATCTCATAATTTTTAATTTAAAAAATCAATATACAAATTGAAGGAGAATATAGTTATCATTGAATTCTGAATAAATGTCCTGGAAGATCAAGTGGAAGAAAATCATCTCAGAATAGAAATAGGTAGATAGAAAAAGTCAGAAGAAAAAGGTACATGATTTTTGAGGACAGATATAGGGCACCCAAGATACAAATAATAGGAGTGCTATAAGAAGAAATAGGAATTAGCAAGGAAGAGGCAATAATTAAGTAAATAATAGAAGGCAATTTCCCTGTGTTGAAGAAAGATGTGAAATAGAGATTGAAAGGGCTCACTAAGTTCTAGGCATGACTGTCAAGAAAAAGAATCAAACTGGTAAGCAGATCTCTCATCTACAACAATGGAAGAGAGAAGACAATAGAGTATTGTAATCTAAAGACCACCAAGAGAAAAAGAAGGCAGCCATGACTCCTATAGCCAACCAAGACACCCTTTACTTATTAGGTAGGAAAAATATTACCTAATTAAAAAATAGAAAAATATTTGAGGATATATGAGAATTCAGAGAATGTATTATCCATATACCATATCTGGGGAGAATATTCAAGAAAACTCCAACAAACAATAATTGAATGAGAAGAGATAATGAATAATAATAGCATGGTGGGGATTCTTAAAATAGAAGTAATTTGAATAATGATGGAAAATTTAGGATTTGAGCCTGGTAGGGTGGGGTGGGGCTAGAGTGAAGTGAAAGCATTCTGAGTAGTGACTTGATCAAATCTGCATTCATCTTATTTAATTTATCATTTGGATATTTTATTCATCATTGATTTTTTTGCATTTAATTTTGATTTTCAAATATTACATTAAAGTATTTATTTTGATTACCAAATTTTTGGGTGTCCCTTTAAATTCCCCCACCCCAAGATGGCTTCCTCATCTGTCTGTTTTCTGCTCTCTATGTCTGCATGCTGTGTCTACTCATCTTCTTTAGGAGGCACTGGGGACCAAAACCGGGACCTCCCATGTGGGAGGCAGGTGCCTAACTGCTTGAGCTATATCTGCTCCCTGCTTGTTGTGTCTGCTCATTGCCTTTGCTCATTGTGTCAGCTTCATTGCATCAGCTCATTGCATCTGCTTGTTGCATCCACTCATCTTCTTTAGGAGACACCAGGAGCCAAACCTGGGACCTCCCATGTAGGAGGTGGGTGCCCAACTGCTAGAGCCACATCTGCTCCCCCTCTTTAGATTTTGTGCCTCACTTTCCTCACATTAGTCCCAGCCCCACCAGCAAAAATAAGGAAACAGAAGAGTAGAAAGCAGCAGAGTCACAAAGTCAAGTAAGATGAAAGTTTTAAGAAGGACTTCAACAGAGATAATGTAGGATAATATCTGAGTAGAGGTAATTGAGTCTGATGCTATGCAAGCTATGATAACAATTGCAGCAATCTAGTAGAGGTAGATTAAGGTCTGAGTGGGAGGTTAGGAAGTAAAGACCACAGATATAAATAATGATTAAGCAAGGTCTTGATTTTATAAATGAGAAAGTCATTTGTTAACAATTCTTTTATCCTTTAGGATGACATCATGAAAATTTCTAATGCATGAAATCACTTAGAGTTAGAGCATCACCAAATACAAAATCTCCCACTATCTTTGGCTATCGAGGCAGCACTGAGATGAAAATGGTCTTTAAAAAGAACTCTCTGGTAAGTTCTGCTCCATTTCTCCTTAGCTGCCTCATAGTGAGAAAAACAACACAGGCTTTCAAAAATCATTATCTCACTAACACCTTACTCTATCCATTTCTATCTACAATCTTAGTTCATGCTTCTTCGTAGACATAACTGAGGAAAATGATATGGTCTCCTTACTGGTACATCCTTCATTGCACACACACACTTCTGAAGGAATAAAAATAGTGAACCCAGGCTTTTTTTTAAGGCCTTCCTTAAACCAGACTCCATTTAGGACCTGCTTTTCCTGTACATACTTAAGAGAAGAGTTGCCAAGGAAACTCAAAACAAAGACGACTTTATGAACTCAAAGCAGAAAAATGCATCTAGCACCTCAAATCTTTATATATTATTGAGGCTTGACAATCTCCTTCCTTTTTCTATCTGGAGTTTTAAAAACAGCCTTAAAGGGCCTCACATTTGTTTTTTCTTTTTTATCTGGGATATGGTAATTGGGAATTTTTCCTCCTATCTTCTGGCTACTTTTCAAGTGTTTTTGCCATTATTTCACAGTTTATATATTCAAAAGTAAACATTGCAATAATAGCAACTCTTCATTTGAAAAAAAAAAGAAAGGCTTCAATAACAAATTAAGAAAATGTAGTTTTCATTCCATATTGACTTCTGTAGCACCATCTTTAAGAAATATCATTGTAGCTTATATGTTAATTTTAGAACTCTTAAGGATAGAATTGCAGTCATTGGAACAGATCCTCTGTGCTTCTCATCAGAGTATACAAACCAATAACCCTCTAACACCTAGAAATCTTTTGTGTACAAATTAGCTGGTTGTGGGAGTGAATTGTCATTTTCAACATTGCAAGTTGATATATTTGATGTAATCTATTAAATTGCTTGTGCATCATGTTCTTAGAATAGGAAGAAGATGTGGTATTAAATAGCAAGAGAATGGGGGTAGGGTGGGGACAAAACCCCTGACGCTTGACTAGAAGCATGGGTAGTGCATGACTAAGAAATATTAAACAGGTTTTTACATTAAAAAAGGATAGGTTTTATAACCAGAAGGTCACTGGATGGTAATAACTTGTTCTAAGTTAAGGAAGAATTAAAGCATACAGAGTAAGAGTGTCCACATAGGGTTTGGAAAGGCTGGTCACTGAAATAGGATGAGAATCTGTACATGTATATTCACAGGATAAGTAAAACCAAGTTTAACTTATCCTGTGATTGTCTTCTAAAGGGCACTATTTTCTTGACTATGTCTTGCTCCCAGTATTATTTTTGAGAAACCGCACAACCTCATGGAAAGAGATGAATGTCATGTTGTGAGAAGCACAGGGACTCAATGCCAGCCACCTGAGTCAGAGGCAGCCCAGAGAGGTAGCACCTTCAGAAGGTGTGTCAGCTATCATGTGATAATCATATCCTTGGAGAATCACAGATCCAGAGCAGTACCTCTTGCCTCACAATGCCCAAGGGTGTGATTATCTTATGATAACCATCTTAAAGATGTCTTTTTTGCTCAATTAACACATACTTCCATGAAAATTAGCTATCAGGATGAGTTATGAAATACAGATATTTAACATGACAGGTTAAAATAGTGCAGATGTCTTCATCCAATTACTGCAATTTGCACTGTGGACAAGGAAAACTGCTTGGATGAGTGATTCGACTTGCTAACATTTATAGGTTTTGTAATTTATGTGATTACCAGATTTCTTCATATTGGGCAAACTGTGTATTTTCACTGACAGAGCAGTGTTTCTGTGAAAAGCCCAGGCAGGTTCACATGAGTGTCTTCTCTCCCATTAGGTTGTTCTGTTTGGACCTGTCCTTTTTCAAAACTTTCCCAGGGATCCCAATACATTTTCTCATCCATTCTGTGGTATTCAATGAGAAGGAGCCAGACCATTTGCTTTTTGAGTGTTTGCTGGCAAAGAGAAAAACACACTTGTCATGAGAGCACATGGTCTGAGAATATTTCTCAAAAATAAATGGGGCACTAAAATAAGGAAACTTGTGTGTGTTGTAGAAGGGAAAGATGGTATTAATCGGAATTCTTCCTGGTTTCTGGCAGAGTGTTGTAAAACCTTGGGCTATAATACCACTCCGGATGGGTGAGTTCCTTATCCGAAAGTGAAAGAGTTCACTTAGGTAATCTCTAAGTTTCTTTCCAGTTTCAACGTTCTTTGCTTCTGAAGTAAAGGTACACATGACCTCCTACTAAAGGAGGATGCTCATTTTACAAATAAGGAAACTAAGGATAATTTTTTGTTAGCTAAGTCCTTCCTAGGGCAGTGGTTCTCAACTGGGGGTCAGGGAGTGATTTTGACCCCCAGGGTCATTTGGCATTATCAGGAGATACTTTTTGTTGCCACAACTGGGAGCGAGGAGCACTACTGGCATCTTAGTGGGTAGAGACCAGATATTTTGCTAAACATCCTACAATGCACAGTAAAGCCCTCCCCAACAAAAAAGAATTATCTGGCCCAAAATGTTAATAGTACTGAGATTGAGAAACCTTGATCTAGGGCAAGTTCCTTAATATCTTCAATCCTTAGTTTCCGCAACTGTAAAATGGAAACAACAACAGGACCAACCCAACTGAATTTCTGTGAGGATCTGGAGAAGCAATGCATTTAAAGCAATTAGCACAGCCTACCATGTAATAAAAACTCACTAAATGCTAGCAATTATTATTGTTATGACTAATTGTGCCAATAATATTTAAAATATTTTTGCTATACACTTGGAAAAAAATTCTTTCATGTCAATTTTTTGATGACTATTTAATCAAGTATGCTAGCAAGTTGAGATTGACCTCTAGACCAGTTTATTACAGTGGTTCTTGCAATATGGTCCTCGACCTGCAGCATCAGCATCCCCTGGTGTTTTAGTTTGCTAAAGGCTGCCAAGGCAATATACAAGAAATGGCTTGGCTTTTACAATGGGGATTTATTAACTTTTAAGCTTACAGTTCTGAGACCCTGAAAATGTCCAAATCAAGGCATCAACAGGAAATGCATTCTTCCCGAGCTGCAGCTGTGGGTGATCAGGCACATGCTGTGTCTGCTCATCTCTCCCCTCTCCTCTGGGCCTTTTTGCTTTCAGCTTCTGGCTTCAGTAGCTTCCTCTCAGCTTCTGAGTTCAGTTGATTTCAGCTTCTGGCTTCTGGGGCCTTCTCTCTCAGCTTCTGTGGGTTTCTTTCTGTTTCTGCAGCTCTGCTGATTCCAGTTTATAAAGGATTAAGACCCACCCTGGGCTATGCCTTAATAGAGTAATCTAATCAACAGCCTGTAACAGAATCTAATCTAATCAAAGATTCACAATAGATTCACATCCACAGGAATGGATAAATTTCAGAACATAATTTTCTGGGGTCCACAAAAACTCAAACTATCACAACTTGGGGAACATGTTAGAACTACAAATTCTCCAGCCCCACTCCATATTTATTGGATCAAAAACTCTGAGGGCAGAGCACATAAAACTGTGTTTTAACAGGCCCTCTTAAGTGTGATACTGATGCACACTAAAGTTTGAGAATCACTGCTCTAACATATCATTTGGGAAAAGTTCCTTGAAGTGCGACCTGGGTCTCATCCTATTAATCACTCCAAACACCTGGTTGAGTGCTTTGTATGTGGTTGATACTTGATAACATGATTGAATATGATGAAAAGCTTATTCATAAGCAGGACCTGATCCTACATTTTTGACAATTGTCCCCACAGCTTGGCATTGACTGATGTTGACAGATACAACTGAGTTACACCTACAAGCCCTGCTCTTTCTCTGTCTGCCTGTACCAGGTGTAAGGCAGCATGCCTGTGGACTAAAGAGGCCACTTGTGCTTACAAGTTGAGACCTGCCAGCACAGCTCAAGTGATCCTACACCTTAGTTAGGGCCAAACAGAGGGTGATGTTTCATTAGAAATAATTAAACTCAAATGAAACAAACCCAGGAGTTCAACATTACTGCACCTGTGGCTGTCATGAAATCATTCCTCCATTGTTTGTATTAGAGGGATTTTGGAACTCATAGACAAGTGTTTGTGGCATGTTTGTATGTATATCTAGATTAATTGTGTAAATGTAATTTTCTGAATCTCCCTTTCAGTGTCCAAGATTGAATCACCCTAAAAATGTAAATCATGTTGTAGAAATGGGAAACCAAGAAGAAAATGTATTCATTTGAATTTAAAGCCACCCTCTACTATAGTTACATAAATGTAGAAGAGGAATTCATATAATCAATCATAGGGTTAAAACCCTAGCAGTTTCTGGATCGATTTGTCTAGTGATAACATAGGTTTCTAAGTTAAAAATGTGGAAAATAAATATGAGCGGTCAGAATATTTGGGGTATAGTTTAAAAATATGTATTTTGAAAGCACATATCATATATGTGTAAGTAAAGCATAAACATAAACTGGACACCCAAGGTACCACTATTACACTTAAGCAGTGGAATACTACCAATGTTATTGAGGCTCCTTTTAGGTCGCTTCCCCATTGCATAGCCCTACTGCTCCCCATTCTTCACCCAGGTAATCACTATTCTGAATTGTGCTTTAAAAATAATTTGGATACACATATATTTTTCATAACTTAGTTATTTTAAAATTTTGCTTGTTTTTGAATTTTTTAAATATAAATGGTATATTGTATGTATTCTGTCACTTCTTTTATTCAGTGTTATTCACATAGTTGTGAATCCTCTGCTGAATTATTGTCCATTTTGTGGCTGTAATACAGTTCATCAATTCTCTTGTCCAGTTTGGGGTTTATTTATTTATTTTTACATTTTTTGTTGAAATGGTGCCAATTGGAAAAGGTCCCTTGAATGTGAACATATCCCTACTACTTCATATGGAAAATAAAATAGTTAAATTACTTCTTTAAATCTTGGAATCCAAAGTCCCTTCTACTCTTGCTTTTTGGAGATTTGTGATCTTTATATATGTCTTTCTTATCTACTATTTTGTGAGTTCTTTGTGTTCAGGAATATGTCTGTTTCATTTTTATTTCTCTAGCACATAAGATGGTGCTTGACTTAGAGTATCTACATTGGAAGGAATGCTTGAAAGTAATAGAAAAGCAACTCAAATTGGCTTCATTAAAAAACATGTATTGACCCATTTATCTGAAAATAATGAGGGGTGGCCTCCAACAACTTTCGACTCCTATCATCGCAGCATCTAGCCTCTAAGAAACAAAAGACCTCACAAGTTCTTGGTTTCACTTTCATTGACCTAATTTAGTTTATTTGCTCATACCTGGACCAATCACTGTAGTTCCAGGTTATGAACTTTTATCATTCACAGGTCACATATTCCATTTCACCCTATCCAAACTGCCTATAGTGAGAGTGGGATCAAAGTGGTTCTTTAGAGCAAAAAAGAAATAGATGTAAAAAATAATAAATGTCTACTACAATAGAAGCTTGATAAATTCTAGTTGGATGAAAATTAAAGAGTAAACATAGCAAAAGTAAATTTTTAGAAAAGCACTTGCAAAGAGATATTGAGCAAACATAATGGGGTATGGGCAAGGCTTTAATTTATAAGATGATCCAAGGGACACATCAAAAGGAAAGGTCTCTTTCTGATGGGAAAAAGGAGAAAGGGGAAGGGAAAAAGACAAGAGTTATAGTTACTTGAGCCTAAATTCTGGGGCTGTGGGCTGAGTGCTTCATATATGCTAGAGGTGATGGGACAATGAACATGTCTAGGTCTGGGATGGCAGAGAGGCACTGATGAGATCTGGAGTGAGGTTAATAGGAAGGCAGGCAGTGGAATCAGTTTTAGTGTCAGGAAGAAAGTTGAATATGTGGAGGTATAAGATAGGGGCTACCAATGCCAGTTTTAGGGTGAAACACCCAATTTGATTTCCTTGAATAAAAGGATTTCATCCATTTTATGTTCCCTTAATTCTCCATGCTCTACGGATACAGGAACATTCCTCATATCAAAAAAGGCAGAAGATTAAAGTATGGGAAATATTTTCTTCTTGAAGGGTTAATATGTAGTGACTGCAAAAATAGATACATGTAAGGCATAAATAGTGCTCTAGATATTATTAACATTATTATCATCATTATTATTCATTTGGTAATATAATCAATTTAAAGCAACCAATCTTTATGTCCTTAAACATAAGAAAAGCTTCTAAAAATTAGTTTTTATAGGTTCAGAATTTGAACTTGAGGCCAAGTTAACCCTTACATTGACAATGAAAAAAAAAATCAAAGTCATAGAAAGCATAGCAATTTAGGGAAGAATATTACTCTTTCTCTAAGAGCTATGGCATTTCAGTTAGGTGGGAAATAAAATAGCAATAAAGAAATGATTACCATTTCTCATGCCATTGGTCCTACCGACCTTCTTGTTTGTGTTCCTTACACAGTGGGATGTCCTAAGGTTTCCTAGTAGGAGTCATTTATCTTTCTCCCTTCCTCTTTCCTAGAGGTCTTACCTATTTTTGTTTCTTCACCCATTATCTCTATATAGATAATTCCAGATTGTCATCTCCAGACACATAGTTTTAAGTGCTGGATGGATCTTCTCCATACACCTTAAACTCAGCATATACAAAGTCTCCTTGTCATTCCATGATAGTTTCTTCCACTGCTTTTTCTATTTTACTTAATGACATTGTCTCCTAGACTAGAAACAGAGTCATCAATAACCTTTTTTAAAAAAAAATTCTCCCTGATTATATTAGTCAGGGTTCTTTTGGGAAACAGAATCAACAGGAGATATCTGTAAATAGTATGAGATTTCTAAGATTGTCTCATGTGACCGTGGGGATGCACAAGTCCAGGTTCTACAGGCGGCTGCAAACCAGGGACTCTGATGAAAATCCAGTGAAGGTCCTTGATGAGTTTCCGGGAGACGCTGGCTATCAAAAGACAAGCTGGGAAGTTCTCTCTGAATGCAGAAATCACTCTCCTTTTAAGACATTCAACTGGATAAAACATCACTCATTGCTGACGGCAATCTCCCTGGTCTATGTAGATGTAATCATCCATCTATGCAGTAAACTCACTGATGACTAAAGCCCATAAATGCCCTTGTATTACAATTAGCCCAGTGCTTGCTTGACCAAACAACTGGGCACAATTACCTGGCCGAGTTGACACATTAGCCTAACCATCACACTGATATTTAAGTTACTTAATTTTTACCATGCACAGTTCAGACACTCTGTCTTCTCTTTTCCATCCCTACTTCCTGCCTTACTAACTATAATCTCTTATTACTTCTGGCCTTATTTCTGCAATATCTTTTCATTACATCTTCTCTATCCCACCACCAATCCATCCTTTTTACACCAAAGCCAGATTAATCTTCCTAACGTACACCTCTAATTGTATTGGTCCCCAGGTTAAAAACAAAAACAAAACTTCATTGGCTCCCTATGTCCTACATAATTTGGAAAAAACTCTTCTCTGGTATTCAATACTTTCTATAATAGGCTACCAATTTATCCTTCCAGTTTTATCTCTTACTATTCTCCTGTTTATGTTCTCCACTCCAGCCAGTCTGGATTAGTTATTCATCAATCTATACACATTTTTTTTAACCATGACTTTACTCTGCACAGAATAATAATAGCTAACTTTTTTACAGGACTTACTATGTTCCAGGCAATAATCTAAATGTTTTGCATATATTAATTTATTTAATTATTACAAAAATCCTAAGAGGTATGTTTTTTTTTTTACTGGATATATATAATTTTTTAAAGCATACAATATGTTATACAATATATTTGGTTCAAAGTAACACAGTCATACAGTATTTGTTCTTTTGTGTCTGGCTTGCTTTGCTCAACATAATGTCCTCCAGGTTCATCCATGTTGTCATATGCTTTATGACTTCATTTCTTCTTACAGCTGCTTAATATTCCATCATGTGAATACACCACAGTTTTTTTATTCGTTCATATGTTGATGGACACCTGGGTTGTTTCCAATGTTTGGCAATTGTGAATAATGCTGCTGTGAACATCGGTGTGCAGATGTCTGTTCGTGTCACTGCTCTCAATTCTTCTGGGTATATACCCAGTAGTGGTATTGCAGGGTCACGTGGCAAGGCTATATTCAACTTCTTTAGGAACTGCCAAACAGTACTCCACAGTGGATGTACCATTCTACATTCCCACCAACAGTGAAGAAGTGTTCCTATCTCTCCACATCCTCTCCAACACTTGTAGATATCTGTCTTTTTAATACTGGCCATTCTGATAAGAGTGAAATGATATCTCATTATAGTTTTGATTTGCATTTCCCTAATAATTAGTGATGTTGAGCATTTCTTCATGTATTTTTTTGCCATTTGTATTTCTTCTTTGGACAAATGTCTATTCAAGTCTTTTGCCCATTTTTCAATTAGGTCGTTTGTCTTTTTCTTGTTGAGTTATAACATCTTTTTATATATCCTGGATATTAAACCCTTATCGGATATGTGATTTCCAAATATTTTCTCCCATTGAGTTGGCTAACTTTTTACCCTTTTGACAAAGTCCTGTGAGGTGCAAAACTGTTTAATTTTGAGAAGGTCCCATTTATCCATTTTTTCTTTTGTTGCACGTGCTTTGGGTGTAAGGTCCAAGAAACCACCACCTACTCCAAGGTCTTAAAGATGTTTCCCTACATTTTCTTCTACTAGTTTTATGGTCTTGGCTTTTGTATTTAGGTCTTTGGTCCATTTTGAGTTGATTCCTATAGGGGGTGAGATAGGGGTCCTCTTTCATTCTTTTGGTTATAGATATCCAGTTCTCCCAGCACCATTTGTTGAAGAGACTGTTTTGTCCCATTAACATGGACTTGGTAGGTTTGTCAAAAACCAGTTGACTCTATAGGTGAGGGTTTATTTCTGGATTCTCAATTCTATTCCATCGATCGATGTGTCTATCTTTATACCAGTACCATGCTGTTTTGACTACTGTAACTTTATAATATGTTTCAAGGTCAGGCAGTAAAATTCCTCCCACCATGCTCTTCTTTTTTAGAATGCTTTTGGCTCCTTGGGTGCATGTTCCCATCCAAGTGAATTTGATAATTGCCTTTTCTAATTCTGTAAATTAAGCTGTTGGGATTTTGATTGGTATTGCATTGAATCTATAAATCACTATGGGTAAGATTGATATCTTCACGATATTTATTCTTCCAATCCATGAACACAGAATGTCTTTCCATTTGTTTAGGTCTTCTTAAATTTCTTTTAGCATTTTTTTGTAGTTTTCTGTATATAGATCCTGTACTTCTTTGGTTAAATTAATTCCAGTATTTGAGTCCTTTTGTTGCTATTGTAAATGGAAAATTTCCCCTGATTTCCACATCAGATTGTTCAGTACTAGTATACAAAAACATTACTGATTTTTGCGTGTTGATCTTGTGTCCTGCCACTTTGCTGAACTTATTTATTAGCTCAAATACCTTTGTCATGGATACTTCAGAGATTTCTAAGTACAGAATCATGTCATCCACAAACAGTGAGAGTTGTACTTCCTCTTTTCCTATTTGGATGCCTTTACTTTTTTTCTTGTCTAATTTTTGCCCTAACTAGAACTTCTAGTACAATATTGAATAACAATGGTGACAGTCGGCATCCTTGTCTTGTTCCCCATCTTAGAGGGAAAGCTTTTAACCTTTCCCCATTGAGTACAATATTGGCTATGGGTTTTCCATATATGCCTTTTATCAGATTGAGGAATTTTCCTTCTATTCCTATTTTTTGAAGTATTTTTATCAAAAAAGGATGCTGGGTTTTGTCAAATCCCTTTTCTGCATCGATTGAGATGATCACGTGGTTTTTCCCCCTTCAATTTGTTAATGTGGTGTATTAAATTGATTGATTTTCTTATGTTGAACCAACCCTGCATACCAGGAATAAATCCCACTTGGTCGTGATTTATAAGTCTTTTGATATGCTGTTGGATTCGATTTGCAAGTATGTTGTTGAGAATTTTTGCATCTATATTCATTAGAGAAATTGGTTTGTAATTTTTTTCTCTTGAAGTATCTTTATCTGGCTTTGGTATAAGGGTGATGTTGGCTTCATAAAATGTGTTGGGTAATTTTCCCTCCTCTTCAATTTTTTGGAAGAGTTTAAACAGGATTAGTGTTAAATTCTTTTTGAAATCCTTGATAGAATTCACCTGTGAAGCCATCTGGTCCTGGACTTTTCTTTGCTGGGAGATTTTTGATGATGGATTCAATTTCTTTAAATGTGATTGGTTTGTTAAGTTCTTGTATTTCTTTTAGCGTTAGTGTAGGTTGTTTGTGCATTCCTAGGAATTTGTCCATTTCATCTAGGTTGTCTAGTTGTTGGCATATAGCTTCTCATAATATCCTCTTATGACTCTTTTTATTTCTTTGGGGTCAGTTGTAACTTCCCCCTTTTCATTTCTAATTGTATTTATTTGCATCTTCTCTCCCTTTTTCTTTGTTAGTCTAGCTAAGGTTTTGTCAATTTTATTGATTTTCTCAAAGAACCAGCTTTTGGTTTTGTTGATTTTCTCTATTGTTTTTTGGTTCTCAAGTTCATTTATTTCTGTTCTAATCTTTATTATTTCTTTCCTTTTGCTTGTGTTGGGATAGGTTTGCTGTTCTTTTTCTAGTTTCTCTAGTTATTCAGTTAAATCTTTGCATTTAGCTCTTTCTTCTTTTTAATATAGGCATTTAGGGCTATAAATTTCCTTCTCAAGACTGCCTTTGCTGTATCCTCTAAATTTTGATAAGCTGTGTTTTTGTTTTCATTAGTCTCAATATATTTTTTGATTTCACGTGTAATTTCTTCTTTGACCCACTGATTATTTAGGAGTGTGTTGTTCAGCCTCTATACTTTTGTGAATTTACTTTTTTCCTGTCTATTGTTGATTTACAGTTTCATTCCATTATGATCTGAGAAGGCGCATTGTATAATTTCAATGTTTTTATATTTATTGAGAGCTTCATGTTGTCTATCCTGGAGAAAGATCTATGGGCACTTGAAAAAGAATGTATAACCTGATGAGTTTGGATGCAGTGTTCTGTATATGTCTGTTAGGTCTAACTCATTTATCATACTGTTCAAGTTCTCTGTTTCCTTGTTGATCTTCTGTCTAGTTATTCTTTCTAATGATGTGAGTGGGATGTTGAAGTCTCCAACGATTATTGTAGAGATGTCTATTTCTCCCTGCAGTTTTGCCAGAGTTTGTCTCACGTATTTTGGGCTACCCTGGTTAGGTACATAGATATTTATAACTGTTATATCTTCCTGGTGGGTTGTCCCTTTTATTAATATTTAATGGCATTTAAGGTATATTTTGTCTGATATTAGTATAGCTACCCCTGCTCTTTTTTGGTTACTATTTGTGTGGTGTATCTTTTTCCATCCTTTCACTTTTCAGCTGTTTTGTATCCCTTGGTCTAAGGTGAGTTTTTTGTAAGCAGCATATGAATTCCTTATGTTTTTTAATCCATTCTGTCAACCTGTGTCTTTTGATTGGGGAGTTTAATCCATTCACATTCAATGATATTACTGTAAATGCACTATTTACTTCCACCATTTTATTCTTTGGTTTTCATATGTCATATCATATTTTTGTCTTTTCACTTTTTTGGTTATCCTTTCTGCTCTTATTTCTTGTTTACTCTCCCCCAGGCCTTTCTCTTCTGTCTTTTTATTTTGGGTTCTAAGGCTTCCTTTAATATTTCTTGCAAAGGTGGATTCTTTTTTGCAAACTCTTTTAGTTTCTGTTTGTTTGTGAATATTGTATACTTACCTTCATATTTGAGGACAATTTTGCTGGATAAAGAATTCTCGGCTGGCAGTTTTTCTCTTTCAGTGGTATGTATCTTAATGTATCATACTACTGTCTTCTTACCTCCATGGTTTCTGAAGAAAAATCTGTGCTAAGTCTTACTGGGCATCCCTTGTATGTGATGGTTGGCTTCTCCCTTGCTGCTGTGAGAATTTTCTCTTTATCTTTGACATTTCATGTTCTGAGTAGTATGTGTCTTGGAGTAGGTCTATTCAGATTTATTCTAATTGGAGTTTGGTGCACTTCTTGGACATGTAAATTAATTTCTTTCGTGAGAGTTGGGAAATTTTCAACTCTTATTTCCTCAAATATTCTGTCTGCCCCTTTTCCCTTCTCTTCTTCTGGAACTCCCAAGACACGTATGTTGTTGTATTTCATTTTGTCATTCAACTCTCTGAGCCCCTGCTCAATTTTTTTCCATTCTTTTCTCTCTTTTCTTTTCTCTCATCAATTTCAGTTGTCATGTAAGACTAATCATAACAGAGGATTTTCATGGGCACTGAGGCATGGTTAGGATTTTTACAATAAGAGAAGTAAAAGAACATACTGATTAAGAGCACAAACTCTGGCTAGGTTCCAATTCTGGCTCTCCTATCAGCTATGTGACTCAGGGTGAGTCATTTAAATTCCTTTGCCTTGATTTTCTTATTGTAAAATGAGGCTAGAAAAAATACAGAGCCTAGAAAAAGATCTAGTGTTTAGGACACCAGGTGAAGGCTGGACACCGCCCAGAGGAGAGAGGGAAAAAGAAGGGAAATCACAATGACAGACAGATGCTGCTATAGGCACCCTCTTCAGTACTGAAGATACTTTAGAATTCTGGGCCCTCGGGGCCTGTGGCTACAGACAAAGGGGGCTCCAGGGATCTAACACCCCTGGAAAGGGGAGAGTGAGGGACATAGCCTAAGGCTGATTCAGCTTCTGACCCACGAATTTGGTTTGCTGTGTCCCACCAGCCCTTTCCAGACCTGGTGGGACCACACCGTGGTTTGCCCTGGGAGCTGGCACAGGACTGGAGAAATCCTGCCCTCTCAATCTCCCTCTCTTCTAGCTGTGACTGATTGTCTAGGACACACCTCCCCAGGAAAGGGGAGGGAATGGGGCACAGCATAAGGCTGACTCAGCTTTTAACTCACAAATTTGGTCTGCTTTGTCCCAGGAGCCTTTCCAGGCTGGGTGGGGCCACACCGTTGTTTGCCTTGGGAGCCTGCAAGGGGCTAAAGATATACGACCCTCCCAATCTCCTTCTCTGCTAACCTGAACAGCAAACTTGGCTAGGCTATAGTACCCAATTATTCAACCAAGCACTAATCTAGGTGTTGCTGTGAAGGTATTTTGTAAATGTGGTTAACATCTATAATCAGTTAACATCTATAATCAGTTAAGAAGATTATCCTTGATAATGTGGGTGAGCCTCATCCAATCTGTTGAAGGCTTTAAGAGCAAAAACTGAAGTTTCAGGGAGAAGTTCTTCCTCAAGGCTGCAGCATAAAATCTTGCCTAAAGTCTCCAGCCTGCCAGCATGCCCTACAGATTTCAGAGGTGCAGCCCAAACAGTCAGGTGAGCCAATTCCTCATATCTCTCTCGATATATACCTAGAGACAGAGACACAGAGAGGTATAGACAGATAGAGATCAATAGACATATAGATAAATAAATCTCCTCTTGGTTCTCTTTCTCTGGAGAACTTTGATTGCTCTGCCATCTCTCAGGTGGGCCTCTTCAATGATGCCATTCTTGGTCTTCACAAATAGTGGTGCTTTTCCCTTGCTTTGAAAAACACAGCAATTTGTTTTCTACATTTCTTCTACTATATGAACCATGCATGGCAGTCTAGTTTCTCTACTATTTTTATTCTCCAGTAAATAAATAAGGCTGTGTTCTTGCTCTCAAGGAGGTCACAGTTCTTGTGTGTCTTTTGGAACACTAGCTAAGAAATGTCCAATATTCAACTAATGTTTGTTGGAATTAATGTTTATTAGGAAAAAACTCATTCTCAAGCTCAGAAATTAAGCTAGGGTAACTAAAATATTTATCTCATTTTTTATTTTTAAATTGGAATTATTTATGATAGATATAGTTGCCACCTAGTAAAGAAAGTCTTTTAGCATTACTTTATATTGAACTTCAGCACATTTTGATTTTTATTGCCTTATCAGACTTATGTAGAACCTCACAATTATGCGTAAGTAACAAGAAGATTTACTAAAGATAAAGATTTGCTATACTTTACTAAACCTCACACCTTCACATGCTCTTCAGGTAAAGAGCTAGAAACTCTTCCAGCTCTCAGATAAAGTATTTGACTTGTTCTTTGTTTCAAGGTATTCTTTCATTTTGCTTTACAATACTTACCCACACTCATTGCTCATACCTTCTTCTCCCTTTCCACACTTATTTTTAGAGGGATCCAGTTCTCCTACTTGATAGACAGAAAGGTTTTTAAATTCATATTTCTACTTACCAGTCCAAAATTTGGTTCCAGGGCTTCCATTTTAAATTAAGTCCTCAGTCTGGAACAAAGACAGGACAAGGAGGCAAAACAGGAATCAGGTTTGTTTTTTGTTTGTTTCTTTGTTTGTTTGTTTTGTTTTGAATAATATGTCTAACTCCCCAAAGATCATCCTTTATCTTGCAGGATTTCACTCAATTGAATCTTCATTCCTTCTAGCCATGTCTTCCTTATATTTCTCTTCTTAGGAAAGTTAATATGCATTTGTAAATTTTCTTTCTGGAACTATTTTTCCCTGATAACCAGAATGTCTGTTTTTCATAGCTAACAAATTTGCAAAATTTGGGATGTTGCCGTAATAGGCCAGATCATTTACTCAGTTCCGTGCTAAACTTTGTGGAGTATGAAGTTAGCTTTATATGCACAGTGAGGAGAGACAACAATCACTAACAGAGGATGCAGTCATGCTAATAAGATTGCCATTAACGCAAGATGAAGGTTGAGATTTCTGCATGTAAATAAGGTGAAAGGCAATCAGGCAACATCTACTTGAAATCAATTGCTAGTAGCTCTGGGTACCAAGCAGAATTATATTATATTCTTTTATCATAGGATTTTAATTTTTCATTTTTTTGTAATAATAAACTTTACTTTTAGAGAAGTTTTAGATTTACAGAAAAATTTCACTGAAAATATAGGGAATTCCCATACAACTCCCCACACACCTGCACACATAGTTTTCCCTATTATTAACATCTTACATTAGTGTAGTACATTTGTTACAGTTGATGAACCAATATTGAAGAATTGCTACTAACCAAAGTCTATACTTTACATTATGGTTTACACTTTGTGCTGTACAGTTTTATAGGCTTTGACAAATGTATAATGTCATGTGTCCATCATTGCAGTATTGTACCGAAAAATTTCACTGCCCTAAAAATGCCCTGTGTTCCACCTATTCATCCCTCCCCCACCCCTTCTGAACCTCTGGAAACCACTATCTTTTTATCAATGTTATAAGTCCCTTTTGGATAGTAGAGCATGTAGATGAACTCTGACTGTAGTAAACCAGGCAACATTCATTATGAAGGATGACTCCTCTTCCTAGAAGTCATGTTATTGACCCACACCTTTAAAATTGTATATGGTCTCATAATCTCTCAGCACAGAATTTTTGGGAGATACCGCACCAATCTCTGATGTTGGTAGGGAGGAGGGGAAAAGATCTTAAAGACCAAGACCTATAAGAAATAGAATTGAGGGATAAATTGATGGCAAAGAATAGTTCTTTGTTGAAAAGTCTACCTGTCTGGGGAAGTCATCCTATACAATGGAGTTTACAGGTTGCAGTGTGAAATCCACGAACTTCTGAATAGGTAGAGGATTCCTGCTTGCCGGCTAGGTCAGTAGTATCAAACTTGATCATCCATGGATGACAGATATAATACTCAGTTCAAACACATTTGGTTTATGGTCAGTTTGCCCCTGGAGTATTTGAACATTCTACTATCTTACAGTGGAATTTTATGTCATTTTATATTATCAACTTAAACATGTCAGTTTCATTACTAATTTGACATGTGTAGCCGTTGGGCAGTTTGATGTAATTATGAATTCCAAAAATAGTTATTGTATTATGCTTGTAAACTGGTCTGTTAATCTGGGCATGATTAAGTTATGATTAGGGCGTTAACTGGGCTACATCAGTAGGGCATTGAACCCCACCCCTTGGTGGGTGGGGAATCAAATATAAAAGGCAAGACAAAGGACAGAGGTAGCAGTTCTGATGTTGGAGTTTTGATGCTGGAGCCCAGGGAGGTGAGCAGAGGGAGGAGCTTGGTCGTGAGGAAAGAAAGAAGGCCCCGGGATAGAGACGAGCCATTCGCCTGACAGTTTCACAGCTGGCCTTGTGGAGAGAAGCAAAGCCTAGAGAGCCTCATAGTCTACAGTTGACCTTGTGGAGGAAACAGAGGAGCTAGCCTGGAGAGAAACGCAGCCCGGGGAAGAGAGGAACCCAAGAGGCCTGAACCCTGGCAAACGTTGGCAGCTGTCTTGCTCCAACATGTGGCTGTGGACTTTGGTGAGTGTATTAGTCAGCCAAAGAGGTGCTAATGTGAAACACCAAAAATGGGTTGGTCTTTATAAAGGGTATTTATTTGGGGTAGAAGTCCACAGATACCAGGCCATAAAGCATTAAGTTTCTTCTCTCACCACAGTCCATTGCCACGTGTTAGAGCAAGACAGCTGCCGGCGTTTGCCAGGGTTCAGGCTTCTGGGGTTCCTCTCTTCCCGGGGCTGCGTTT
>JAQZBX010032634.1:0-25777 GCA_029593785.1 Cabassous unicinctus
AAAAAAAAAATGGGAGTGATCTACCTCATAATAATCAGAGTCATCACAAAAGCAGTGGGCATTTATTGAGTATCTAATGTGGGTAGACGTTATATTGTAGTAGGTATTTTCTGATAACCGGATGTTAATGTATGCCTTTTCACCCAGCCCTCCATGGAGTACTGTGGAAATGCTTTAATATCTGGTGTTTGTTCAAATATTAGTAGAGATTTTTAAGAATGGCACTAATAAAAGTCTTGTCACGTTTTGTAAAATCCATTCTGGAAGCATTGTAAAAATTATACTTCTTGTCCATTTCTTATTAAAAGAACTTTTATTACATCCTCAATTTGCCTTGGTATTTTAACATCAAAGATGAACTTAACCAGTACACTTAAAAGCATGATAAAAACATAAAATAATACAAGATAATGATTCTTGCTTTTCACTCATCCTGTCTTGTCAAGCCACTTATCACAAAAGAAACAGGAGCTTTTTAGGAGCAAGACATGAGAATTCTTAGGAGTCAGCCTTTCTGAGCTAGTGGCAGGACTGACCCACCCAATGACGTAACGTGTGCAGCTGCAGGGACCGCCCAGGGTTCAGGGGTACAAGAAAGGAACCTGAAAATAAATTCAGAATGCTACTGCCATTGTAGCAGAACTCTCCTGTCTCTCTCCCTGGCTTTGCTCAGAATCTTCTTACATACATAGGTTAACCTCTAGGTTTAAGTGTGATTCGAAAGACAGACGCAGCTCGGGCTGTCTTTTCTATACCGCGTACACAGAGTGGATGGCTGCACGCTCTCTCCAGCTTGGCCTGTCTGCCAATTACTCCATAGTTATGCTGAAAGAGCAGGCCATGCTTGTTAGGCTGGTTGCTGTGCTCCAAACATGATAATGTAATGTCAAGTGCACATAATTACTGCTAAGGCGCACACACAGAAAAGCTGCTACAATTAGCGGGCAGTGGAGCAATGCCTTTCTTGTTTCTGGAGACAACTGAAATTACAGCTAGCATCATATTGAGCTCTCTCTGCCACCTGGTTTACACAGTTTGTTACAATATGTAATTATCTATTTATTTTCAGATCCACCCTGTCCCCATAGGCTTCGCAAGGACAGAGGCCATATGTCTGTTTTGTTCACCACTGCACACACCTACAGCGTAGTAGGCGCTCAATAACTGTTTGTTTAATGAATGGAGGTCCATCGTATTTCACTTGTAGGAAAGAATTTCCAAATGCATTTCCCCCCATTTTGGGTGAGTTTATTCAATCAAGTTAACAGCATGCTAAATATGTCCTCTACATTGTTCATATTGAATTACTGGGCCAGACCTCGGGAAAACATAGTGGCCTATTAATGTTTTATGCATGATGACCATGAAAGCTTGAACATAAAAGGTCATAGACAAGAAAGCACCTTAGCTAGTAGTCTTCAATTCTGTGGTTTCTTAGAAGATCTGTAGTACACTTTCCTCATTCTGTATAAATTCAGTATCTAAAAGATAAAGATTTCTGAGAAAGGAGATTTCATTGCCTCCTATAATTTATTCTAAAGCTTAACAACCTTAAAGCATCACAACTAAACTGTTGACACATGGCAGATGTTAAATAAATATTTTTTTTTCATGAATTGAACTCAGTAGTAAAAATGAAAATTGCAGCGACCAAATATTTGGTGTGAATTATATCAGTTCTCTTTACTACCTCTTTTTAGTTCAGTTGTATTTGGATGAGTTAAATTGCTTTCCTTCTGGTGCTTAATTTCCATGCAGCTTTTCTACTTGGAGGAGAGCATTTTCCCCTGCCATTTCGACTCTGCCTTGCTAGCATTTTGAGGGAGATAGCTTAGGTCAGCTTCTGAGTCAGTGGCTGGATCCTTGTTCTCAGGACTGCTTGCTAAGTTGTTCCATGGTTTTCTTCTGTGTATTTGGAAGAAATGAGTGCTCTTGCCATGTGTGGGGCTTCATAGATGTTGCTCTTTGTTAGTGCAATAGAGTGAATTATGGACCTAGACAAAAGACATGCTCTTAACCATAATCTGCACCCCTGTGGGTGTGAATGGCATTGTAAATAGGGCCCTTGAAGGGGCTATTATTAGTTAAGGTAGAGCCTGACTGCATCAGGGGACTTTGGGTTACTGGAGGCTTTAAAAGAGAAGTCAGGAAGGCCACAGAGGAGCCAGAAGCTGGAAGTCAGCGGGAGCCAGAAAAGCAGGCAAAAGAAAGAGAGAACAGCATGTGACAGGAGGCAGAGATGCAAACCAAAGAACCCCAAGGGTTGCGGCAAGCACCAGAATGCTACAGACTTTGGGGAGAAAGCCTGCTTCTGCTGACGCCTTGATTCTGGACTTGTAAGCTCCCAAACTGGGAGCCAATGAATTCCTGTTGCTTAAGCCAACCAGTGTGAGGTATTTGTCATAGCAGCCTGCCAAACTAAGACAGTTAGTGACTTTTTAGACCCATATAACACCTAAGCATGAAGGAGTATTATTAGACACACATTAAGCATTTCCTACGGGCCAGGTGCTAGAACGATAGCTATCATTATGAGTTCAGCATTTGCTCACCACTGGGCTTACCACTAGAAGTGATGGGGATCGCCTGCTCTGCAAAGAATTATGCATGGCCAAGATCAGAGACTAAAGGTTAGGGGCATTTTTCACAGATGATTTTTGGTTTAAATGTCTTTAGTTTTAAAACGTTTTAAGGTGTAATTGGCCTACAGTAGGTTGCACATATTAAAAATGCACAATTTGGTAAGTTTTGGCATATGTATAAACTGGTGAGAGCACCATGGCAATCAAGATAATGAACATATCCATCATCCCGAAAAGTTTCCTCGTGCCCCTTTGTAATGCCTCCTTCCTGTTCCCCCATGCCCCAATCCATCCCCAGGCAACCGCTTATCTGCTTTCTGTCATTAGAAATTAGTTTTCATTTTCTAGACTTTTGCATAAATGGAATCATATAGTATGTACTCTTTTTGAACTGGCTTTTTTCGTTGAGCATAATCATGTTAAGCTTCATCCATATTGGAGCAGGTATGGGTGGTTCGTTCCTTTTTTCCTGCTGAGTAGTATTCCATTGCATGGGTAGACTGCAGTGTATCCATTTATCTGTGGGTGGAAATATGGGTTCTTTCCAGTTTGGGGCCTATAAATAAAGCTGCTCTGAGCATTCATACACATGTCTTTGTGTGGACATATATTTCATTTCTTATTGGGTAAGCATCTAGAAGAAGAACTTAACTTTTGAACATATATAGAGTACAATAATAGCTATTTTAATATCCTTGTTGGATAATTCTAACATTGGTGTCAGCTCTGAGTCAGTGTCAATGGATTAATTTTTCTCATCATTATGAGTGGTAGTTTCCTACTCCTTTGCATGCCTGGTCATTTTTTATTGGCTATCAGATATCATGAATTTTACTTTATTGGATGCTGGATATTTGGGTATTCCTATAAATCTTATTGAGATTTGTTTGAGGTCCAGAGAAGATTCTTGGAGACAAATTGATCCTTACAGATAAGAGTTGTTAGGGGATCTGGAGCGGTGGTCAGTCTACAGCTAGTTATCCCCTACTACTCAGACAAGATCCCTTGAATTCTACCGCTGGCCCGGGAAGCATGAGGTTCCCTGTGTGGCTGGTGGGAACAGACACTGTTCCTGAACCTGTCTGAGCACTGGGCACTGTTGCTGGCTAATCCTTTGGGTGATTTTTCCCTGACTCAGGTGGTTTCCTCACATGCATAGAACGGTCAGTACTCAGCTCAACACTTGATGGGGATCGTCTTCAGAGCTCTAGAAATTTTTCTTCCTGTGCTGCTCTCTCCTCTCCAGTACTCTGTCTTGCAAACTCAAGCTGCCTTGTTTCCCTTGACTCTCAGCTTCATCTTCTCAATTGGAAGAGTCTGCCAGTGTCTGTCAGGGTTTCTCCTCCCTGTGCCTCAGCCTGGAAACCTTCTCAAGGCAGTCAGCTGTGGTAACCTTTGGACTCACCTCATTTATTTCCTGTCTCTTAAGGATCACAATTCTTTGTTGCCTGATGTCTCGTGGCTTTCAAACCAATGTTTTCATATATTTTAGTTGTTTCAGGTGGGAGCGCAAATCCAGTCCTTCCTTGTAACTCCACCTTGGACAGAAACAGAAGTTTTAAAACTTTTTTGAGCCTCTGAACTTGAAGCATAAATGATCAGTCTTGTCTCAGCCTTTCAAATGCCGTTTTCCTAAATTTACCATGTGGCATGGCATTTGGGCCTTTTGTTTCACTTTTTGATTTTTTTAAGAAGAGTTCGGATTACTGTTAAGGTACTCATTATGACTCTTGATCAAAACAGGGATGGGTAATAGGTCACGGGAAATAATAAAATATAGCTTTTTAAAGTAAAAGCAAAATGTTAACTTTTTTATTAATAGTTATCCTTTTAATAAATGTTTCTTGAGCTCCTATTTAAGCTTGGCGTTTTGCTCTGTGGGGGGTACAATGATAAATAAATGCTCATCCCCTTCAAGGAGCTGACACTCAAATGACAATGCAGATGGGTAAACAGAGTGGTCAGCAGGAGCCCCGCCCGCAGGGAAAGCCTGGCCCCTTCGGAAAAGAGCGACTAGTTTGTCATAGCTCACAATCTAGGAGCGAAAAAAAAAAACAACACCTCAAACATCCCAAACGGTTAGAGCCCCACTGTGGCAGGATTTGGTGTTTATTTTAATAATAGCTGATGTCCACTGAACTACCTTAACATGTATCAGTCACTGCTTTACATGCATCTTCTAAAAACAATCCTGTGAGTTGTAAGTATCATTATCTCCTTTTTATAGAGGATGGAACTGAGACACAGAGCAGTTCATTAGCCCGAGGTCATACTAATTGCCCTGATTACTGGGCAAACTCATTTGAACTCATATCTTGATGTTCAATAAATGTAGTTGTTTATATGGCAGTTAATAGCATGTTCATTGGCACTAGACTATTCCTTTATTTTACTTTATTTTATTTTATTTTATTTTAATTTATTACTCCCTCCCACCCCCGTTGTCTGCTTTCTGTGTCCACTCACTGTGTGATCTTCTGTGTCTGGTGTCTCTTTAGGTGGCACCAGAACTGATCCTGGGAACTTCCGGAGTGGGAGAGAGGCACTCAATCTCTTGTGCCACCTCAGCTCCCTGGTCTGCTGCGTCATTTATTGTCTCTCCGCATTGCGTCATCTTGCTGCGCCAGCTCTCCGTGTGGGCTGGCACTCCTGTGTGGGCTAGCTCGCTGTGTGGGTCAGCTTGCCTTTCACCAGGAGGCCCCGGGAATCGAACCCTGGACCTCCTATATGGTAGACGGAGCCCAATCACCTGAGCCACATCCGCTTCCCCAGGCTATCTTTTTGAAAGAACTTGCCACCTCATAGGTAGAATGGAAGCTAAATAATCTATTCATGTAAATTTAGTCCACAGTTGTTTTTTTTCTTCATAGATCATCTTCTAGCAAAAGATGATTGTCATAGGGGTTTCTATTTTCATTCCAGTTTCCTTTTCTCCATTTTAAAGCAAAGGTTATCCATACCTTCACTGAGCCTTTGGTCCTCTGACCTCTTTCATCTTGCTCTTTCTGTCTTGCTAGAATAATCACCAGCTCTTCTTTGCCCCTGGGAATTTTTCCTTCAGTACCCTGGCTCTGTTCTGGACTATGTTGGCATCAGTTTTAGAGAATGGGAGGTTTTACAAACCTCCAGGCTTTATTAAATGCTTGAATTTCCCTTGGAGAACGTAACTTATTTCAAAAGACAGGTGATTTCTTTACTTATGCAACAACAATTTATCCAGTGCTTACTACGGGTCAGACACAATTCTAGGTTCTGTTAATTCAGCAGTGAATAAAACAGGAAAAAAAAGCTTGTATGGAGCCTACATTCTAGTGCGTGTAGGTGGACGGGGGTATAGACTATAAATAAATAAGTTAAATATAGTAGGCTAAATGAAAGGTATGCAAAACAGAGACAAAACAGAATTCAGTGTGTGCATGCACATACAAGTGCCTTCATATATACCACAATTATGTCATTGCAACAAAGAGACAGAAATTAACTGGGGCTCCTCATCTTGGATTTAGTTTAGGAGACCCAAACAAGAACAGTTGAGAAATTTACTTTTGGTAAGGTTTTATATTTTATTTACCTTGGTATTTACCTTTATCTTCTTACTGACCTCAAAATATTTTGCTGTAAGCACTTTAGACTGTTTTTACTAAGTTCCAAAATCAGTCTGAAACTCAACATTTGTTTGACAAATATACAGGTGAAGACAAGTAACCCATAGACCACTTTATTTCCAGGACATTTTTGCAGGCATCTGATGAGTCACTGGAACAAGGGACATTTTCAAGTAGTAATTTAATTGTGGGCAGCCAACTGTTTACTTTGAGGATGTTCCCTTCCTGAAGATTAAGATCAAAAGACTAGACAAATAAAAGGATCATAAATATGAATGCATTCAACTGTGTCCTCAAAGACTGAGCCTTCTTGGTTAAAGAGAATCAGGAACTTGAGGTAGTCATCTGAAGGAATTTGGTAAAAATTCCACTGATTTATTTGAGTACTGCTCCAGGAAATGATATAAATGGCCATGTGTTTGCGACTGGGCAGAGGACGACGCCTGGGCTTGAGGTGCTGAACTGAGCCCGCTGGAGTCAGTGGGTGCTGTGCTGGATTTCAGTAGCGTCCTCCTCACCTTTCTCTCCCTCTGTGCCCAGGCTGCTGTCTGTACCCAGGAAATAGGCGGGCAGCTGTGTGGTAGGACTGCAGGGCAAATGAGGACGTTGCCCATCTGCAACCAGTGCTCAACATGCCCATTTATTGAATATCTGCTATGTAGAGACTAAGAATTCAAGTAATAATAAGAAGAGCTAATACTCACATGGCACTTACTAAGCAGTAGTATCAGCCTATGCACTTTATATATGTTAACCCTTTTACGCCTCACCACACACCATAAGGTAGGAGACTGAAGCACAGTTAGCTATGAAGGGGTGGAATTGAGAGTTTCACTCAGGCAGCCTGGCTCCAGGGTCCTACCTCAACTAGGCTCTGCTGCCTGTCAAAGTGAAAGGAAAAGAGGATACCAGTTCTGCCCTTGGGGTGTTCTAGTCCGCTGGGGGAAATGGGCACAGGCATTTATTCATTTGCTCCTTTCTCATTCAACATTTATTAAGCACTTGCTCTATATCAAGGTCTATGACTGCTGGGGGCTTGGCATGTCATGGTGACTGAGGCAGACATAGATCTACAGACACACAATCTACCGGGAAACGTGGGGGATTCAGGATGGAGACAGTACAGAGTATAATGGGAGCCCCAACTAGGAATACTAACACAGTCTTGCGGGGCTGGGAAGCACTTCCTAAAGAAAGTGATCTTGGAGCTTCATTTCTAAGGATGCATTTCACACACTTTGGGCAGACAAAGTAGATGGTTGAGCACATTCATATTTACAACCCTCCTGTTTAAAATACCACAACTCCTGGGAGACTCAACATTTTAAGTCAGACGGGTTATTTCACAACTGTGTGGGTGGGTTCTCCAGACTCTTGCCTGACAACAGCTTCTGATGAGTGGAGAGTGAAGAGAGCATAGGAGCAGTGGGGGGCTAGCTTAAAGGGACATTGTGGGTGGTGGGCAGCTGGGTGGGGCCGGTGAGAGGGGTCCCATTGGATAGGGGAAGGAGAGGCAGAAGTTTCTGAACATTTCTCACTTAGTAATTTGTCAAAGGATGGATCCTGCTTTTCCCATTTCTGCCTCCTTTTCTAGATGGTCCTCCAGGGACCCAGTGCAGTGTGGATGCACGAAGTCTCTCCCTTTCAGAGAATGTCCTGGGCTCCAGAATGACGATGGACATTATTCTCAAATTCTTAATTCCTCATGGATAAAACCCATGGTTTAAATCTGTATTTGTAGAAAAGTAATTTTTAATACTGTATTCTGGGTATATGATCAGCCCATTGAAATCAGAGATTTTTATTTTCCCTGAAGTTCTAACTGTTAAAAGGCAGAAGTTACCCAATAAAATCATCTGTAACTTCAAGCTGTCTGTGTGTTGGGGACTTGGGCTGCCGGGATAACTGCTGCCTTCTCATGAGAGGAGCACCAACCTGGGGGCCACGCTGACTGCACACTCTGGTGTGGTGTCTCTTTCGAGAAAGGGCAGAAAAGGCAGTTGTCCCCCTTACACAAAGAGAGCATGTGGGTTGTTATATGGAGAGCTCAGGAATCTAACAGCAAACGTAAAGAATGCAAGCTTCAGCTCTCAGTGAAGTAGTAAAGCAGCAGTTTAACAGCTTTGCTCCAAAAGTAAGGGTTTTTGACATCAAAAAGCCCCACAGTGACCTCCAACTCAGCATGTTCAAAACAGAGACTGCGACCTCCTTCCAGACTGCCTCCGATTTGCTCTACCTTATGCAGTCCCTATTTCAGTGCTTTTCAAACCGTCCCAGGAGAGTTGGCAGATGTGGTTCAGGGACTGCTGCAAGGTGTAAGGGGGGGTGGGGTGGGCGGGGAAGATGTGGGCGGCTCTAGACCCATTTCTATCCCTCCTTTAACCAGAGCAGCTTTTCTGTGTGTGTGTGTGTGTGTGTGTGTGTGTGCGCGCGCGCGCGCCTGTTGTATATATTTGGCTCTTGTATAATGCATCACTTCATTTGAAGAAAGGGCTCCCCTGCTAAGAGAAAAATGTTTGAAAACCTCTGGCCCACCTTTGTATTAGTGGCAGCTTCATCACAGGTTGCCCAAGCCAGTAATTAAGGACTTGGCGTAGACTTCTCACTCTCCCTCGTTCCCTCCTGCTTCCAACCCTCCTGCAATGTCCAGAATGTCCCTAAAATCTCTTCCATCCTCTCCAGCCTCCTAGCCACACCACTGTTTAGGCTTTGATCCCTTCTTGCTTGGATTACCGCAGACTCTCCTGACTTGTCTACCTGCCTCTTTTCTCCCACTGCATTCCAGCTCCAAGAAGACCCATCTAAAAGTCCATTACCCTGTGTGAAGTCCAGGTTCAAGTCCAAACTGCTGAACATGGCATTCAGGATCTTAATGATGTGTACCATGGTATTCTCTCAGTCTCGTCTTTCCCGGTCATAGCCTCTCTCCACCCAGTACTCAAAATGCTGGGCTCCTGAGTATTTCCAAACACACTTTCACACCACAGGTTGATCCTCTGCTTGGAATGCCCGTCTCCGAATCCTGGCCATCTGGTAAATTCCGCATTCTGCCAGTCTTAGCCTAAATATCACTACCTCTGTGAAACCTCCGTGTGCCGCCAGAAAGAAGTGGTCACACCCTTTTCTATTATTCTCCTGCACCTTTACCTTTGTTCCCTTTGTATTACACTGTATAGTAATAATTTATATACGTCTTTCTCTTCCCAACAGACTGTGATCTCTTTGAGGACAAAACCCTTTTTTACTCATTTTTTGCTTTTAGGAGGTACCGGAGATTGAACCCAGGACCTCATACATGGGAAGCAGGCACTCAACCACTGAGCTACATCGGCTCCCCTCATTGTTTTATTCTTAACACGTTCCACAGTGCTGTTCGAGTGGTAGGTTCTCAATGGGCTCAATAGTTCTCAATATTTGTGGTAAAAAAAATCATTGTAAAAGCAATAACAGAAATTTTAATTAGAAGTAAAACTATTATGATATATGTACTATTCCTCAACCTTATACATATGTGCATACTATGTAGTTATGATTAGTGTACAATTTTATGTTCTGCTTTTTATCACTTAGTATAAAGAGATTCAAAAAATTACAATTTTTATGAGTATGTAAGTAATAGTGACGTATTATACAAAACTTGGAAAATAAAGGTAAGTAGAAAAAAATCACTTTTCACCACCACTTTAACATTTACCGTAATTTCTTCTTTTTCTCTACATATTTTTGTAGAGTCGATACATAATTTTCTAAGCATTTTTGCATTTTACTCAGTAGTATCCATTTTATAATATTATTATGAACTCCACATCATCATATTTTTAGGAACTGTAAAACATTCTAAAAAGTGTTCTGAGTCAGTTCAGAATTGCTTTCCTACCTAATCCTTGCAGAAAAACATGGAGTAAATTCTAAAAATGCAATTCAGGCTAATGAATGGTAATTTAATTAATTATTGTTAAGACTTAAGGAAGACTGGGTGCCACAGTTTACCTAAAGCAAACAGGAGCCTCAGATGTTAATGTTAATAGAACTGAAAAGAAGCTTAGAGATTATTCCACTTCCTCTTTTTTACAAATGAGGAAACTGAGGCCAAGGGAGATAATGTTACACACAGCTCAGTTAAGTAGCAAGACCTGTTTGCCTGATATTCTTCCTCTCCTGCTGCTGCTGTCTGGGGGAAGAAAGAGTAGGTATAGGGAATGGAGTGGAATTGATCCCAGCTCAATTCCATTTCAGTTCTTGATAAGTCTATGGAATGCTTGCTACATGAAGAAATTCTGTAGAACTGGGCTGCACAGCCCTTTCCATTGAAGATGCTTTCCTGGCTGCAAAGAAGGTTCATAGATTCTATGGGTGGAGGGATGGGGGTTAAAGTGGGGTAGAATTCAGGAATCAGCTGCCAGCAAAGTTTCTAACAAGCTCCCTAACCCAGCCACATGCTACTCACAAACATTTCAACCAGACTCTCCATTGATGTCCCATTCTTGCTCTGGCTCCCATGTGTAGCCCAGTTCCTGTCTCTCAGACATGAATTCACAACCCACAAGGTTTGTCCTCTGCACCAACTATGGGCCATACATACGAGCATCTAAGTGTCACATGCTGTAGCAGGGAAGATAAAATCAAAGAAAGCATGACTGCTGCCCCCAGGGGTTTCACAGAGTAGTTTTTAGGGAAAGAAAATAAAGATGCATGAAATAATTAGAGGATAATCCAATTATTTAAATAATTCTGATATTTTAAACATCCTCTATCATCTAGTTGCCCTAACACCATAATATTATATATGCTTTAACTCTTGAGAAAATAAATATTTCTAAGTGGTGCTAAGCTCATTCTACCCACAGGTGGAGTCAGTGAGGAAATTTACATTAAGACTCCATAAGGTTAATAAAGGAATTCAAAGGAAGAAGTAAACAGGGGAGCAGATGCCATCCTGACTCCAGATCTCCCAGGGTGAGGATGCAGCTGCTCCTGGAGACTGGATTGTCCAGATCCCTGGCACATTTTTTGCCAAACAATCAAATTAAACAAACAAATGGATATCTCAGGAAGTGTGTGCTTTATCGGTGAACTTTGGAGAAAAAGTCTTTTTTCCTAGGCCACCCAGGGAAGAGATGTTAATTAAGATTGTCATGTGAAGTATATGCTATTGCCATTTTAAAGAAGAGGTGACGGAGGCTCCAAGATGAGAGCTTTTGGGGGCCAAAGGCAGCCATGCAGCCAAGCCTGATCCCCTCAGCCTGGCTTGCCTGAAAGGGCTGTGGCTGTGTGGGTGGGTGCTCCGTGTGACCACACACTTACCCTGACCTTGCACGAGCCCTTTTGTCTGGACTGCACCACTTAAGAAGCCACACAGTGCTCTGTGACGTGTTTATAAAGACCGAGGTCAGTTTAAAAGGCTGACCCAGGGCTCCAAAGCAAAATCCCTGTTCCTGAGCTTTAGTTAACTCTGCTAATCATCATTCTCTTTTTATCTGAGGTGTTTTTAAAATCAACAACAGAAATTGCAGTCATAAAAATATACCTAGCCCGCTGTTTTTTATTAGTTTCAGTTCTTTTTGGAGTGGTGTTGATTTTCATTGCAATTTTGTTTTTGCTCAGTTGTATTCAAAATTGAAAGGAGCAGAGTGGCACTGTTAAGAAGCTATATCTCTATCAGGAAAAAGGTGTGTTTTCCTTTTCTTCATGCTTAATTCAGAAGCAAAGGCTATAGAATTAACACTGATTGGAAGGGGATTTTTTTTTTCACAAGCAATGTATGTTAATTTATTGAATGGATGAGATATATTGAATAGATGAAATATATATATATAGTGATATATTTCAGAGTAATTGAGAAAAAAGTATAGTAAAGAAAAACAAAGGAAATTAGACAGCATTTAACATCACAAATAGGATTATATTAATGCTATTAAATCATAAAGGTGTTTTAATGTCCTCCACACATGGATCAAAGTGATGTGACCATTGGATTCCTTTAAAAAGTGTCCTTGGGCTTTATGACACTTTATAAAGGAACTACAAAGTGTGTGTGTGTGACTTTTGAAGCATTACATGAATAAGGAAATAGTATACCATTTAATAAATGAGAGGATGAAATACCAAAATGTCTCTATTCAAAGCACCAGAGAAAACCCCTGGCAACACTTAGCTTTCCCTTTCGTCAATAATAAAAGGCCTTCTTTGTATTCGTGAGATATAGTCCACATCTGTACATATGTAATATGAATGGTTTTTCTTATATAGCTTGGGAATTTCATTTTACTGCTTTATAGTCACTTTTCAAGCATTTGTCTTAGGCAGGTGTTTTGTGTGACACTTGAACCTTGCAATAAAATGGGGGGAAGGGGAGTGGAAGAGGAAGAGTGGTCTGCCCAGGAAGACAGATAATTCACCCTCCTTCAGAATTCTGACTTCCATTCAGCATCGCAGCCCTAAACAAAGCATGTGAAAAAGTTTTCCAAACTACTTTGTCATTGCTTTGTGTTCTCTAGATCTGAAAGCACTATGCTTTGGGGTCCTATACCAAGCTATGCCTTGTTGACCGAGGCTAGGAGTTCTGGCTCCTTTGTCTAGCCACTCACATCTTCTCCTGCTACACTGTCCCCAGTTACACCTGCCATTTTGTGTCATTATGAATGGCACCACTTCTCTGTCAAGTTTCCCAGTCCAGATGACAAATTATACAGTGCTGACTAGCTCTGTCCCACATGTTGGGAGCATGAAAGGCTAAAGGCTTCAGCTGAATAGGGAGATTTTTCAATCTAGTTAGCACTATTTTGTGTAGAAGTTCAATTCCAACTATGTTAGGCAAAAATATATAAATATTTGGTAAGGATCCTAAGGTGCTTTATGCAGCCCAAGGATAGAACCGTGGCCACTTGACCTGGGAAACCCTGAGAGCCAGAGACTCAATGCCAGTGCCGCTTCTCATTCCCGTTGCTCTCTAAACACTGTTTTATTTCTTTGTCTCTTTCTCCTAACTTCCTTCCTTTGTTCCATTTGCTGCCAACATACCCTGAATTTTTCCATCCTACTATTTTGGCGGATACAAGCTGAATACTTTCCATTCTAGAGCCCTCACCTCCAGAGAAGTTTTCTGATTGGCCCATCTTGAGGCAGGTGCTCACCTCTGGAATAATCCACAGATGCCAGAGGCCAGAACCATCTTTACAGATGAGCATCGCCATGGTAACCACAGGATCGGTAGGGGTGGGAGAAGCAGCAGCTCCCAGGAAGGGGAAGGGCAGTCAAATACCACATCCAATGCAGCGGTCCCACCGTGGAGCACACTCCAGGCTTTCTGCCTCTTTCATTATGGTGTTTAACCCACTCACAAAGCTCTTGTAAATATTGCTTCACTTAACGCAGAAACACATGAAGCTGAAACAGGCTTCATGTTTAATGTGATCCCAGGGACAGCTCTCAGGACTTCCAAAGATACTTCTCTACTGGAAACTCAGGATTAGTCACGGTATTCCCTTAACATTTGTTATTTGGAAAAACAGATCACTGTGATGAGCTGCACACGTTTTCCAATTTTTGAACGTGTAACTCCAGCACACCTCCCATGGCAGGGGCTGACAGGTGTCCTCCCAGACCCTGCAGGATTTTGGAAATCCAGTCAGTGGGCTGTCCTGGGCTCTATTTTGGCTGCTTGTTCATTCTGTTCCTCACTTTGCAACGCTTTCGTTAAGTGCATCCCCTTTCGTTGCGACGCATCCCCTTCACACAACTGATTTATTACCTTACGGTTCTGAAAGTCAGAAGTCCGAGCTAGAGGAATGAAAAGAATAAGTTGAACTCAAGCATGCAAATGTTGACTCTGGTGGGCATTTGAACCTGAAGCAGATCTGCTCTTAATAAACAGGACACTCCATGATGCCTCATTTGTTTATTCATTTGACACATATTTATTGAGCAACTCTAAGTACCACACACTTTTCTGGGCCTGGGTGATTACGTCAGCAGTGAACATCCAGGCCTCTATGGAGCTTATATTCTATTCTATAGGGGATACTTTTATGGTACCTGCGCATTTAATAGAAAGTTAGGTAGTGAGTAGGTATAATGAAGGAAAATAAAGCAGGGTAGGGGAAAATGATCAAGGTGGCAATTTTAGGTCTTGTAGCGAGGAAAGCACTTTCCCAAGGTAACTTGTAAGCAGTACCTGCCTGAGGTGTTCCGAGCTCACCAAGCCCCATCTGAGGGAGACGGCTGGAGGGACCCAGCGGGAAGGCCTGGGGTGGGGCTGGGCTTGGAGCACCGCTGTGGTGGGGTCAGCATTAAGGAGAGGCACGTTTGCACAGCTTTGCCTGAAGGGGCAACTGTTTTCTCTAAGAGACGTAGCCTACCACCTCGCTGTTTGTTTGTCCATCACTATTCCTCTGTCATCAGGCTGACACCAAGGCTAGGAGGATGCGGGACACAGGGGGACCGGTTTTGGGAAGGAGGTAAGGAAAGGTTGGGAGTGGGATGCTACCTCACTCAGATACGGCAGCCACAAGTATGGACTCTGGGGGGATTAGAGTCTGGCGAGGGCATCCATAACTCAGTAAGGAGAGATGGAGAGACACTAAAGACAAACTTATATGTTCCAAATTTTTATTCAGAACTGAGTCTGGATTCTGAAGCAGGGCCACTCTTCCTTTCCCCTTTCCCTTCTTCCCTCCCCTCTTCCCACTGCTGCTCCCTTCCCCTCCCCTCCCCTCTTTCCCTCAGGCACACGCATTTATGTCCATCCCAATCCTCAATTCAGGGCACCCTCTGGTCCCTGGTCTACGCAAAGGCTTGGAGCAGGGCATTTTAAGGGCTCAGCCGTTCCCTGCTTCCCCCTACCCTGGGTCAGCTTCTAATATCTAAGCAGACGCCGTGAGGCATGGCTGCCAGCAGTCTGTCACCTCCTGGTGACTTTGGGTGAGGGTGATGGGATTGTGAGATTTATAAGCTTATTTCCTTGTCATCTAATTAGATGCAGATTTTAAATCTCCTTGGAACAACCTCTTGTGTTTAGAGACCACAGTTTCTAAAGATACACTGTATTGAGTTGTGAGGGGAAATGTTGGGTTTCTGCAGAGCCAGCAGCCTTGGCAAAGCCAGCATCTCCCTTGCAGCAGCTCTTCCTGTCCTCACCACTGAGCAGCCAGAGAGCTCTGCCCACCCGGAGAATCAATTGTAAAACTCCCCAGTGACAGACGCATTAGAGCGGGGCCCAGGGAGTGACTGCCAGGCCTGCTATTTACAGAAACCTCTTCCTTAAGGAAGATACCCACCAGAGAAATTCTGAGCCAGACCCAGATTTCCTCTCACTTACGGCTTCCCAGAGCCTTTTGCTATTAATTCTCATAAAGAATCTGACCTGCGCCTGTTCAGACTTTAGCAGGCTCACAAATAGTTTTTGGAGAAGACCATCACGAAGGCACTGGCAGGGCTAGGGGCTCAGTGAGGCAGTTAAAAACTCTCGCATGGTCTTCGCAATCTCTTGGAATCCTCGCTGCCTTGAGAATTACCGCACGACTCCGGCACGTGGTTAAGGACACACTACAGCGTTGAGGACTGGCACACAGGGGGATGTGTGTTGCACACACATACATGGCAAAGTTCTCCGTGCTGCACACTTGGTCACTATTATTTCCTTAACAGTATCAATTTCATCATCAGGCAACAGAGTCCGGCACATTTTCAGGAGATCTTAGCTCAGTTAAAAATACCTGGGCTCCATTCCATTTTAGAAATGTTTCTTTAAGGCGTTGAGTTTCTTCCAAATAGCTTAAATCACAGTGATAACATTTAGAAATAAATAATAATCAATCAACAAAATACATTATTTAAAATGATCATGTAATTCTTAAACCGCCAGAAGCCAAGAGCATGTTAGTTACTTCCTTGGAGACAGTTATAGCTTTATTACAACTTGCAAGCTTGCCTAGAAGCTTGGAGTTTAAAACTTGGCTGCTTCCTGAATCAATTCCAGGATCAACCATTGAGGTCTGATTATGGGGGGTGGGGAAGGGGAGAGCAGGGAATATGAGAAATACAAAGGTCAGTAAGAAGTGTGTCCTTATCTTGGTTTGGGTGCCCTAGTAAACAGCCCCTGAGACAAGGACTTGGAACAGGTGATTTCTATCCTGGGATGCAAGAGCTAGGGAAAGGGGAGACACAGGGAAGGAGAAAACCAATATAAGTTCATATTATTAAGTGAGGGGTTACCACGTACTTAAAGGCTTAACACAATACAAATGAATGACCTTTAGGATTCTGAAGTCCAAAGCGGATCTTACCAGGCTAAAGTCAAGGTCTCAGCAGGGCTGCACTCCTTTCTCTAGGGGAACGACCTTTTCCTTTCCTTTTTCCAGTGTCTAGAGACTCCTGTATTCCTTGGCTTGTGGCCCCTCTCCTCCATCTTCAAAGCCAGTAACATCACATCTCTCTGATCCTTCTTCCGTCATCATGGCTCTTTTTTAAATCACAGCTGGGAGCAATTCTCTGCTTTTTAAGGACCTATGTCATTAGAGTGGATCCACTTGGATAATCTCCCCATCGCAAGGTCCTTAAGTTAATCACGTCTGCAAAGTGTCATTTGCCGTGAAAGCTAACATGTTCCCAGGTTCTGGACTTAGGGCATGGGCATCTTTGCGGGGGCTCTTAGTCTGCCCACCACAGGAGGCATAGGCAATGAGGGGGCTTTCTATTCCACCAGGACTCTGAGGAGCATAAGAATTCCAGAATTATCCACCTGAAAGACAGAGGCTGGGGATTTATCCACCAGCTCCCACCCCACGCCTCACTGGTTGAGGCTATTCCTGGAGATGACTCACCTGCACTTCCAGGCTGCACTTGTTGGGGCAAGTGGGCTCTGAAGGTGTTGGGCATAAAACATACTGGACTCTCAGTACAGGAAAAAAGAAGCTTGCATGGACTTGTCCGCCTCAGCAGCTGATGGGAACAGAGGTGGATGAGAGGACATAATATGGGCAGCGGGCATCTGTTCCATCCAAGGAACTACAGCACTTAGAGACCTAAGGAACCCGGAGGCTGGAGCTTGGAGGCTGGAGCTCAGACACTGAACCTCAAACCCAAGCCCCACCATGCTGGGAAACCCTTGCAAGTCATTAAAACTCTCTCTAAGCCTCTTCCATTCATTAGGCAGGGAGACTAATACAGTCCATGTGGAGTTGTTATGAGTGTTCAATGCACTAACGTGAGCAAAGCAGCTGATGTGTGGTGAGTGGCTGAGAAGTAGCAGTGGGTATTTTTATTTGTTGATCAGAAAAAATATTTATTGGCTGCCAGGCACCAGGGGTACGTGTGTAAACAACACAGACAAGGTCCCTGATCTCATGGAGCTTCTCTTCCAGTGGGGAAGACAGGCGATACACAAGTAAGCAAGTAAAAGTGCAAGGTCTCATAGACTATGGCAACTATTGCAGCAACGAAGGACAGAAAATGGAGTGACCTGAGAGAAAGTAAAGGGGCAGTGCCTGCCCACCAGCCCATCCTCTCCATTCTCTCCCGTTTCCATTCTAACAGAGCCTAGCATGTTCAGGTGCCCTATAGGGATTCCTTTATGGGGTGGGAGGAGGCTACCCCAACACCAGGGCTGAATCACTGTTGGTCTACATCAGTTATGGAAATCTCATTCCCCTTGGCTAGTAACTGGTATAAAAATAGACTGGAGACCCAGTGAAATTCAAGGGGAAGTCTGCTTGGGGTGGGGTCAAATGAGGCTTCTGCTCCTGCCTGGTGAGGAGGAAACCTTTAGCCCTTTTCACCATTTTTCCTGCTTCAAACATATTAAATGAGCCGTCTGCCCTGGAAACAACCTTCTTGAGACCCTGAAACAGGAAGCATGAAGATAAAAGGCCAATAGAGCAGAAAACCCTGAAGGGCTGAGTCCCCGATGAGCAGCTGAGCCAGTAACCACCATCTCAAGATGCCTAATGTAAGAAAAATAAACCTCTCTCTTTTTTTTTTAATGCTGTGGCTAGCCTGGTTTTCTGTTACTTGCAGCTGAACACATTCTTAACTGATACAGGTATCCAGGAATGGATGTTTAATTTGAGACCTGAAGGGTGAGCTTTCATGAAAAGAGATCCAAGGAGAGCATTCAGACAGAAGGATCAAGAAGTGAAAAGATGCCGTGGAAGAGTTTGGAGTGTGCAAGAAGGAGAAGGGAGGTAGTGCAGCCAGAGGGAGAGTTGGGGTAGGGGGAGATGAGAGCAGTGAGTCTTCCAGACCACATCATGGTTTTATGCAAGGGAGTAACATATGGAAACAGGGACTTGTAAGCTCCACATTCTTTAATGTAGAAATGGAAGATGCTAAGACCCATAATTTTAAAGTGCAATTAAAATGGGGTGATTAAGAATTATGCTGAAGCCAGAGACTGCAGGCTTCTAATAAGCATTTGTTAAGCCTTGGGGAGGTGAGAGACTGTTTACTCAGTTGTGGTGGGGAGACAAGGTCCTGAGCTATAAAACCTTCTACAGCTAAGTCTTAAGGAGAGAGACTAGGAATATTTATAGGACTTTTCACTGGGAGATCCTTAGAATATAAATCCTAACCCATGTTGGGGTGAAGGCTCTACTGTGTTAGACTGAGATTTGTTCATTATGAAAGTGTTCTGGTTAGTTTGTAAGAAATGCTCTAGAGATGCAGAGACATAAGAACTTTAAAAATGTAATAGTATCTCCATTAGAATGAAACCATCAATCCTAAGGTATACATACTAAATTGATTTGGCTTAGAAAATTGCACTCAGCTCACTATCTGTAATTCCTGAGGGATGTGAGTTTTTCACACCCCCACCCCCACCCCTAAGCATCAAGACTTTGGCTTTTCCCCTTCAGGCTTAATTGAAATAAATAGCTCTAACACATTCATTGCCATAATTGTCTCTAACATTTATTTCTTAAAGAATTTTCTTGACGGATGTGATCTATCTGATGTGTTAAAAAAGTCACTCTGACTGCAATGAGAAGAATGATTTATAAGGGAACAAGAATTGATGTAGGGATCCCAATTAGCAGGCTATCACAGTAGCCCAGGAGGAAGACTGATGGCCTAATTTGGGGGGTGATGGTGAAGAAACACATGGTCAGATTTGAGATGTATGTGGGAGGTAGAACAGAAAGGACTTGCTGGAGAAATCAGAAATGACTCATAGGTGTTTGGCTTCAGCAACTAGGTAGATAGTGACACTATGTACTGAAACTGGGACAGTTGGGAGTTGAACGGCTTTGGGCATGAACAGTTCAGATTTGGTCATATTAGGTTCAAGGTGCCTAGTTGGTATCCGAATGGAGATATGAAGTAGGCAGTAGGATAAGCATGAGTCTGGGGGTCTGCAAGAGAGGAGAGTTCAGGCGGCAGCCCAAGGTACTCCAATCTTTTACAGAATTAACACCACTCCCCAATTACAGATGAGAAGTGGTTCAATACTAAAAAGAAGAAAAAAAATCAAATTTTCTTACCTGCTTTACTGTATCCTCTTTTGGACATCCTGTATATGCAAATTTGATTTAGGCATACCCTATTTTAGGACAGGCCATTCCATTGTCCCTAAGAGACTCTACAACAATTATTTTGGTGCAAATAATGGAGGCTAGTGCTGACATGACTACCTGGGGTCAGCTTTGGACAGCCTAGCCCTGTTAACTGTGACTCAGATAATTGGAAGCTGGCTGTGTCTTGAGTTACTAAGACTCCTTTGAAAAGCATGCCTTTGAAAGAAGATGTGGAGTTTGCGTGCTATGCTAGTGTTTGGGTTTTGGAGAGTTACATGATGTTTTTCTACCCATGTACAGAAGTCACTTGACACAAGAGAGGGCCATTAGGATCCTGGCTGTGCCGAAGCCTTTTCGTGGTGCTGGGGCGAGAACAGGTCCTGGAAATGCCGGCTCCTGTGTCAGCCTAGAACAGTGTGGGGGAGAAAACAGGCTGAATGAAGTTATTTTGGTGAAGAATTACTGTTTTCAACCAGTTTTGGTTTATTTGATATAAGTATGTGAATTTGGCCAGGTGTCTCTAGGTAGCTAACTTACCCCTAATTTAAAAGCTTCCATCTATGCTAAGAAGAACATTTATTGGAGGCAGAAGGCCAGCCTCCCAGAGGAGAAGTCCAGCCTTGTTTAAGTCTGGTTGTTTCCCTACCTTTTCCCAATAAAGGTCCTCAGGTGTTCTGACTCTCCTTCCCCATCACTGCAAGGCCATTGAAACCAAGTGGGAAACAGATGGTCGCTCTGTGTTAGACTAGTGGCCACTCTTCTTCTTCATGCCCTTGGAATATACTCTTGTAGCCTTACTTTGTCTTTGAGACCACTACCACTACTGATAAATCTGTGCTGTTTCCCTTTTGTGGTTCTGCTTTCTAGGCTCAGTTCAGTGCAGTGGAGATGGTGGATGTGAATCCCAGTTCTGTGAGGACTGGCTCCATGAACTTGGCACTTAATCTCTTCTACTAAATGGCGTAATAATACCTGACTCTTACGGTTATCATTGGGATCGAATGAGATTGCATCGGCAAGAGGTTTGGCACAGAGTCTGGCACAGAGTCTGGCACCAACGCAGTGCTCAATAAAGGGTAGATATGTTTATTTTTCAGTGGTCAGAGCATGAGAGCTGATTACGGAAATTTGAAGAGATGGGTTATTTCATGGCTTGAATGAAGAAGGGCAGATGTGTTCTTTTAACACCTGATTTTCCTAGTTGGAAAGTAGCTCCTACCTGTACCCAGATGTTTCTTTGTTCTTTTTCATTATTTTAAAATACTGACAGAGGCACTTTGCATGTAGATGACAATGTCACTCTTACGAACGTAAACGTTGAACTCAATCCATTTAACAATGGAGAAACTTTGGATGGGAAATAAACAGTTCCCTTGGTGTTCACCAACTAGATGAATAGTCAAGTCTTTTCTGAACATCTTCAATTGATTGATTAGTGGATCAATGTCCCATTAACCTTTAGTAATAAAACACATGATGCTAGTGAGAGAGCAAGGTTTGGGAATCTTTGCATTTTAGTTTGTCTCCTACTTGTGCAATTTCTTTGTTTCTTTCCTTTCTTCAATGAATATTTATTAGGCCTGAGGCAGATGGAGGAGGCAATTGATGTAAAATAATTTACTGGAAGGAAATAGGACAATACAAAGCTCAGGCTAGCTTGCATTTTCTGGCTACTTAACCAGAATTTGCTTTTAAGTTCCTCTCTATTTTTGTAAGTGTGTAACTGAAAATACCCGAAGAAGAAAATGTGAAAGGGCATCTAACTGAAGTCTGAGGCCAGAGAATGGCTGCCCTGGACATTAATTAGTTGCTAGTTGCTTGTTTTAAATTCTTCTTCCTTTGACCTGAGGGTTTTATCCAATTTATAATCACCCTGCAGTGTCTTCAGAACAAAGGGATGTTTTTGGCTTTGTGCAACCACTGACAGTGCATCAATATTCTTAGGACTTGAAATATTCACTCACACAGCAGGCATCTTTCTCTGCAGCCCCAGCTTCTATTGGTCCAAGGTCAAAAGCAGGTCAGGTTCTAATGTAGGGAGATGATCTTTAGAAGAAACCATGAGCTTTCCAAACCTGGCTTCTACGACTTCCCTTCATGTTCTCTGCAGTCCAGTTGAAACCCCTTTTCCAGTTTTTGTCTCACTTCCATAACCCAATCCCAGCATAATCCCAATCCCCAGGGGGAATGCATGGATTGTGAACTTGGAGGATGGGGGTCTGAACTTTGGCAAATTGCATGAGCTTTTGGGCCTGAGCCTCCTCGTCTGTAAAATGGGACCAATGGCACCCACTGTCAGCTGGGTTTCGGGGGAGCTGAAGCCAGCATGCTGGTCTCTCAGGGCACCTCACCGCCTCCTGTGCCACGTCCCTGAGTGTGTAGGATACAGAGGATGTTCCAGGCAAACACACCCTCTTTGTAGCAGCCGGGGCTTTGATTCAAATCCCTGGGCCACTCGACTCTGGTAAAGCAGGCAGGATCCTGTGGGAGTCTCAAGGATTCTCTTGCCCTCTTCATCTTCGGCCTAGAGGGGTTCCAGGCAATTTGGTTTTTCACCTGGGCAGGCCTCAAGTCTGCAGAGGCCAAAGCCCATGCTCCTTCCTCTGTGTTTCCGTTTTATACTAATGGGCATAAAACCCAAAGGACCCACTTCAGTGGGTTGTGAAGATTAGTGGGAACTCAAAAACAAAACAAACAAAAATATACGCAGCCACAATAAAACAAAACACGGCAATGGAGCGCAACCTCTCCAGCTGATTCTGGAGATGTTCCGAGGGCTCGCTGGCCTCTGGCCCTTCAGTGTGGTTCATGAGGGCAGATGGACCCCCTCACCCATCTGCCCTCTGGACTTGGCCGAGTCTCAACTAGCACTCAGTGCAGCTCTGTTCCGTGGTGCCTCACAAAAGACTGACCTTCTGTGGCAAAAGTGAGTGATGGGGAGTCAGGGCAGCACCCAGCATGCACCTTGCTTGTGCTGCTCAGTGAACGTACTTGGAGCCACGGACACTCGGCTTGGCCACGCTGGTCAAGTGCCCCCTGTGGCCGCTGGTTGGATGGCAGGTGGAGTAAGGAGAAAGCTGGCCAGTGTGAGTGCTCTGCTCCCTCCTCCCCAGCCGTCTCTCTCCTCACATCCAGCATCATCTGCTCCGGCTCTCAGGGAGAAGCCATGGGAGTGGCTTCCATGAGCTTTCCAGTCCCAGGCTCTGGGCGCCCCTGAGGTAAAAGCAGAGCCCTTGAACTCATGCTGGCTTCCAGCAACTGGGCAAGTACTTGGCAGATAAGGCTTGCAGCAGGCAGCCAAGTATGGTCCAAGTTCAGAGGAAGGCAAGGGGGCAGCTTCCCCTTCCCTTACTCTGGTCTGTGTCCAAGGAGAGAAGGTATGTGAGAGGTGGTGTGAAGGGAAGTGCCTTCCACAACCCCTAGGAGTTGTAGCTCCAACCACACCTGTACTAGGCAACCAGCAGCTAAAGCTGCTGACACAAGGTCAACAGCAGGCTGCAGAATTCCTGGACTGCACCCCACGTCTGAGGAAGGAGACATTTTACTGCCCCTCCCTGTCCCATGATCACCCTCCACTCTCCCTGGCCACCCCTCTCCCTCAGTACACTCCCTGCACGCTGTTGCCGTTCTTCCCACCACCCTTTTCTGGAGCACCCCTCCTTGTGGCCAGTTGGGAACTAACTGTATGTGTGCATATAGTCTTTAGGATCCACTACCGACTACGTGGGAACAAGCGAAATCCTTTCCTCCTCTCTTTCCTGGAGGGCTCTGCCAGTGTACAGAGCAGCACACACACCTCATCAGGCTGAAGTAAGGGTATCTTCCTTAGCTAAGCATGACTCTGACCTGTCCTGGCCAGCTGTGGTCCTCTGAGTCCAGATGTCAGTGTAGCCTGGGATCTAGGTACCCGTCCCCCCCTGCATTTCCCTACATATCTAAAGGGGTTCTTTAACTCAGGACTTTGTGGAAATTCAAAATGTTTTGTTGAAGAGGATGCTTTAGAATGAAAGCTATGTATGTAGTTTATCGTAGTGAATTTGAGAATACATGTATAAAACAAAGTTCAGATGGTTTCAGTAGGAGTCTGTCTTCATTTCGTAGGGCGGCTGTAATAAATTACCACAAACTAGATGGCTTAAATGAACAAAAATGGATTGTCTCACAGTTCTAGATGGTAGAAGCCTGAAATCATGGTGTTGGCAGGGCCAGGCTCCCTCTGAAATCTGTCGAGGAGAGTCCTTCCTTGCCTCTCTGGTATTTGCCAACGATCCTTAGTGTTCCTTGGCTTGCAGCCACAACACTTCACTTTCTGTTTCTGTGGCCATAAGGCCTTCTCCCCTCTGTCTGTATGTCCAAATTTTCTTCTTCTTAAAAGGACATCAGTCATATCAGATTAGGACCCACCTTAAGCCATGATGGCTTCATCTCAACTGATCACATCTTTAAAGACCCTATTTCCAAATGAGGTGACATTCATGGGATGGGAGTTAGGACTTGAACATTTCTTTGGGGGCGGGGGGGGGGGAACCCAATTCAACTCCTAAAACCTTCTCTTGGCTCTCTGCCTAGAGGAGCCCACACCAAATCTTAGTGTGCATTTCTGTCTCTCTCCCATTTCTCAGCAACCTCTGTTCTTTCCCCCATTTCCCAAATAAATTCTTTTTACTGGCCTAACTAAAAACAAAACAAAACAAAACAAAAACCCTTCTCTTATAAATTTCAAGTTGATTCTCACCAAAGAACTGGAAAGGACTCTTCCCCAGGCCTGGCTGTGCATTAGAATCACCTGGGCAGCTTTAGAACCCACTGATGCCTGGCCTCACCCGAGATCAGCTCTGTGTTAAAAAGAACTGTCTGGCTGATGCAAGTTGAGAACCACTGGATGAGATAATCCAATCAGGTCATGAACTGAAGAGAATGAATAACTCTGGAGGCTCTCGGCCCATGGAATATGAAAAGTGAGAAAGATGAGAAAAAGGAAGAACAACAATCTATCAGCTTTAGTCTCTATTTCTCCACCCACCTATGAGCTGCTGGAAAAAAGCTTTACATAATTATGTGAGTCAGTGTCACTAAGCACCTATCCAAAAATATAACCCATGAAAGCATCAAGTTCCCCTCTTTTACCATTTTACATGTACCCTTTTGCAAGTTGACCCCTATACTCCCTGCAGTGCCCATTGAGACCTTCCCCACCCTCCTTCCTTGGACAACCTTATCACCTACTTCACTGGGAAAAGAGAGTCTCCCTCCACTCTCCACTCACCTACCCCTACCTTCCTCTCCTCTAGGGTTAGGGGAAGACTCTCCATTTCCTTTTTCCAAGACCACTCACTCAAAGAGTTCTCCCTGTCCATGCCCCACCCTGCCACCCCTCATCACCCTTTGCCCTTCATCTTTAACCTCTCCTTATTTATTTTTTAGGCAAGGGAGTAAAGAGTTTATTAAGAAACAAGAAAAGAAGAACAGTACACAACCCTAGACATGATTGTGGGTGGGCTACAGGGTGAGATGCGCCTAACCTCTCCTTATAAACCAACTCTTTTCCAGCATACAAAAGACTCTATTCTGCCTTCCTTTAAAAATCAAAACAAAACCAAGCAACCCCCCTGTAACCGTTGGGGAATTTGATGTAATTATGAATTCCAAAAATATAATTGGATCATGCCTGTAATCTGATCTGTTAATCTGGGCATGATTGAATTATGATTAGGGCGTTGACTGGGCCATGTCAGTCAGTAGGGCATTGAGCCCCACCCCCTGGTGGATGGGGAATTGAATATAAAAGGCAAGGCAAAGAACAGAGTTGAAGCAGTCTTTTGAGAAGCAGTCTTTGAGAAGCAGCTTTGATGTTGGAAAGAAGGCCCCAGGAGAAGAGAAGCGAACCGTTCGCCTAATCGCCTACAGCTGACCTTGTGGAGGAAACAGGAGCTAAGCCTGGAGAGAAACGCAGCCCCGGGAAGAGAGGAATCCAAGAAGCCTGAACCCTGGGCAAATGTCGGCAGCTGTCTTGCTCCAATATGTGACATTGGACTTTGGTGAGGGAAGAAACTTATGCTTTATGGCCTGGTATCTGTGGACT